>JBAMAX010000246.1:0-60159 GCA_037043745.1 Chymomyza amoena
GAGCTAGAGACGGTGCAACACTTATTCTGTCACTGCCCAGGACTGGGCAGAAAAAGATTTAGGTTCCTACAGTCATATTTTCTAAACGATCTATCTCAGCTCTCTGAACAGAGTTCAAAATGCCTTTTAATGTTCATTCAGGCAGCCGGATGGCTTCCTCAACTTTCGTAGGGGACCCATCAAGTGGGGAAATGTGGTGAATCGGCTCACTAGCGGTATCACAAAGGGCCTATCCTTGGCCTAGTTTTGACATCGATAAATATTAGGTTGTCAAAAAGTCTTGCGGTATTTTTATTGAATTTTCAATTGTTCATAAAATTGGTTATAATAATGCGATTTAAGTCAAATATGCGCCGTTTTGTTCGATGACGAGTTCCCAACGAGATGCCAACTTCATAATGCCCCTCTTATAGAAGCTCGCTTCCCTATTGTCAAAAAACTCGGAGAGCCAATTTTCACAGGACTCTCTTGTGGACAACTTCCGATTACCAAGCGCGTTCGTCATGGACAGAAATAGGTGGTAATCACTTGGTGCGAGATCCGGACTATACGGTGGATGCAAAAGAACCTCCCATCCGAGCTCCCGGAGCTTCTGGCGCGTCACCAAAGATGTGTGTGGCCTGGCGTTGTCCTGATGGAAGACAATTCGGCCTCTGTTGATCAAAGATGGCCTCTTCTGCATGAGTGCTGCATTCAAGCGGTTCAGTTGTTGGCAGTACAGGTCCGAATTGAGCGTTTGGCCATAGGGGAGCAGCTCATAGTGGATGATTCCCTGCCAATCCCACCAAACACAGAAGAACCTTCCTGGCCGTCAATCCAGGCTTGGCCACCGTCTGGGCAGCTTCCCGCTTTTCGACCACGACCGTTTACGCTTCACGTTGTCGTAAGTGACCCACTTTTCATCGCCAGTCACCATCCGCTTCAAAAACGGGTCGATTTTGTTGCGATTCAGAAGCGATTCGCATGCATCCATACGGTCAAAAATGTTTTTTTGCGTCAAGTCGTGTGGCACCCATACATCGAGCTTCTTTTCCAATCCAAGCTTCTTCAAATGGTTTATAACGGTTTGATGACTCATGCCCAGCTCTTGGCCGATGCTACGGCTGCTACTATGCCGGTCTCTTTCGATCAATTCAGCGATTTTATCGCAATTTTCGACAACAGGCCTTCCGGACCGTGGCGCATCTTCGATCACCTCTGCACCAGAACGAAAACGTTGAAACCATCGTTGTGCGGTGGAAATGGAAACTGTATCGGGTCCATAAACTGCACAAATTTTATTGGCAGCATGAGATGCATTTTTGCCTTTATCGTAGTAGTACTGTAAAATATGCCGTATTTTCTCTTTATTTTGCTCCATGTTTGCGACGCTATAACTCACGAACGACTAAAAGCAAACAACAATTAATCAAACACGTGTTAGCACGCGAAAAGAGCTTTCCAAAAAGCTCTAGCGTGAACCGATGCGACGAATACAACTAGAACTACGCGCTTGCAAAGACAAGCTTGCGGAAATACCGCAAGACTTTTTTGACAACCTAATATAACCTTACATCGATATTAGTTAATTTTTGTTGGCGTCATATAGTTACACCAAAGAATATAGAACTACATAGAATGCGCATCTGGCTGAAATTTATTTTAGCGCTTGTTGGTGCCGGTGGGCGGCAGCAAACGAAACGAAATGTGAGTTCTATTTTTAGAACACGAATGCTCGGAATGCTTCTATTTTTAGAACAAGACCAAACTCCGTTTATTTGCAAAGTTGTTTTCCTTCCAAAATGTTAAAGACACTAATTTAAACAGGAATTCTGTGTTAATGCCGATGGGTCAGTGGTATGTGTGCCTGGATGGCGTACAATTATTTTGAGTTCAAATCCAGGAAATGAAAGGAAGTGTTTCTGCTGTAATTAAACGTATATTTCATGAAATTAAGAAACGACTTGTCAGACTTTACGTTTTTGTTAAAATCACCACACAGAAGAATCGGTATACCAGAATCAACTTGCACGAACGGTGGCACGTACTGGCTGTTGTGAACGTACGGACCGAGTCCTTGCCATAGTAACATTCCAATGTCCTGCATACTAGCTCCCGGATGAATTAGTGTAGCTCTTTTTTACACACGACGCATCGCTTGATTTTACGTTTATCGTTGAATTTGTTGTTTTCTTGCTTTTGTTGTTTGTTATTATGACTTACAAATTGTTCTTAATTAATTAACATTTTTTTTTGCAACGTTTTATTTAACACAAATTCACGAAATCTCTTGAGTTTCGAATCGACCGCAGCGTAACACGAAATAAATATACAACAAATTTAATGCCGCGTTTCGTTTCGTTTGGTTCTGCTGTGTGCCTATTTTATAGAGCTTTGCTGAGCATGATATAATAAGACAGGTAACGTACTCTGAACCTACCGTCCCACGACAATTCTTAATTTCATTTTCGTTGCGAATGTTCATGAGGAAGGTTGTGTCTGCGCATTGTTTTTAAGCATATGCAGTTATTTTGTGCAGCGTTTATTGCAAGCATTAGCAACAAAAAATAATTTTGTATGCATATGTGCATATGTATGTGTGTTTGCTTATGCACGACAACAGCAACGAGGGTGGTTTTTTTCGCTTTTTTGTCCACACAAAAAATAAGAATTCGGTAGGTTCAGAGTACGTTACCTGTCTTATTATACCCCATGGATCCATGCAGCAACATCTTGACATCACAAAGCAACATTTTGGTTCGAACGCAACCACGTTCGTGTTGCTATGCTTCATAAAGCAACACAGCGCAACATTTTTGGTTTTGCTTGAACTCACAGCCAACCCTCGCGCCCATGTCGGTGAACGATTTCCAGACAGTGCTTTCACTGTTAGAGAGGATTTTCGCCTCTGTCTATTTTAGTTCTCTCTGACGTGTATCAGCAAAGCAATCAGCACGTGTGTATGTACATATATATGTATGTATATACCCGCAAGAATTGTTGATGTGTAGTATGCATTGGAAAAAAGTAGTAACAAATTTTGCGGTAGTTTGTGTGTCTGTGTGTGCACCAACTACGATTTTTTTTGCGACCAGCTGTTTCCTTCGTCTAACTGTAGAGCAACACTTGCATTGTTCTATCACTTGCCCAAATAATTAGTCGTAGATTTTGTTCAAATTTGGCACATTGCTTAAGTGCTCTAAAAAATTTCCAAAAGTCAAATCCGGTTACGATATCTTTATTGAAAAACGAAATATACCGAATTTTGCTTTAAGAAAGTTATTTTGGTCGATCGGATGGGAGCTATATGATATAGTAAACCGATTTTAATCAAATTTGGCACTGTTCCCAAAACTATAAAAAAACTTTTGATTACCAAATTTGGTTACGATATCTTCATAAACAAACGAATCATCCATCTAAAACTTTTTTTTTGTCGAGGTCATCTCAAACACCCGTATGGGAGCTATATAATTTATTCCCGATATCAAAAAAATAAAATAAACTTGTCTCCTATGGAATAATATGGGATCTAATTTGAAAGTTTAGTTACTCTAACTCTTACCATCTCTGAGATCTAGGCGTTCAAACGGACAGACTGACGGACATGGGTATATCGACTTCTCTATTCACCCTGATAATATTTTAGGTAACTTTGGGGTGTCTCCGACGACTCCTTCTATATGTTACATACATTATCGGCTTGCACAAACTTTATATACCCTTTGAACCATACGGTACATGGTATAAAAATGCCGCGACCAAAAAACGAGGAGTTGAGGAAATTGTTTAACTATTGTGGGGATAAAAAGTATCTACTATATGCAAGAACGGGGACTGCAACATTTAAAAACTTTTCAATTTATGACCTTTATATTGGAAAAAAAAGTGCAATAAATTTAAGTTCATATAAGTCAAAAGAGATTGTTAAATTTAGTGCTACAGGCTATAAAGAATATATATTTATAAAAGGCGATTGTAGAACTTTTTACAAACAATGGCGGACCCATTCGCATGGCTGAAGACATGGCATTCAAAATTTTAACAAATCCATTGTTAGAAGCAGCAAACATAATTTTGAATGAGCACAATGTTGTTGAAAAAATTGCCGAATTTGCTTTAAATTAAAAAAAAAAAACAAATTGCAAAGGATCTTAGTGGAAAATTACTATTTTTAAAAATTTATTCGGCAATAAAGACAACCTTATTGGGCGTTAATGTGCAGTATATTAGCAACAACGGCATAACAATAAATACGCTTGCAATAAAGGAGCTTAAGGACCGGCACACAAGCGACTATTTGAAAAGTGTTTTGCTGGAACTTTTAGAAGAATATGGTATAAATTTAAACCAGGTTTTAACAATAACAACGGATAATGGAGCTAATATGGTAAAGGCCGTTAAAGATTTAAACCACACAACAGAAGCAGACTCTGAAAATTTCGTTGATATTGAAGCCTTATTTGTCGGAGAAAGTCTGTCTTTAGACAGCACTACAAACGTTAGGTGTGGAGCGCAAACTTTACAACTTTGTGTGATGGACGTCCTCAAAACAGAAATCATCAAAAAAAAAGCTGGAAAAATGGTTGCAAGAAAACTTAAAACTCAAACTTATGTTAACCTACTGAAAAACGGTTGGCATAAAATGCCTATCTTAGATTGTCCAACCAGATGGAACTCCACATATCTTATGCTAGAAAGACTAGAGAAAGAGTTTAAGGAATTTATCAATTTGATCAAAGCGGATAACCCATTTTTCGAAGTTAGCGAAGAAAGCTTGGCTTTCATAAACGAATTTTTGGCTGTATTCAAAATTACATATTCAGCGTCAAAAAAGTTGCAATCGGAAAGCTTAATCTATAGCGACTGTTAAAGCTGAAGTAATATAGTAATAATATAATTTTAATATTAGATTTAGTTATTATCTAAGAGAAACATATAATGAAATGTTAGCATAATATAAGAGCATCATGAAGTTTTAATTGCTCTTTGCCTATTGCTCTGGCTTTGCTCTTCGGGATTTCCCGATTTCATTAGAAGCACAGAGTGTAATCTAAGCATAATTCTAATGTTAATCTCGTTTATGTACTGAAACAGTGCCCACGCAACATTGTTATATTTGGCCCCTTCCATTGCTAATAAAATAGTTGCAAAGCGTCACTCATTCCGGTCATTTTGAAATGTTTAACGTTTAAAATGTATTAGAATCGCGTCTAAATAACATTGATAAAGGGACTTGCAAAGACAACACAATTCAATGTATAGAACGCGAAATTCTTATCTATGAGCGGCAGAGTCGTTTAGGATTAACTGAAAATGTTATTGAATTTTGGAACAATCATGGGAGTTCACTCTCAAAGATAGCCAATGTTTTGTAAGCAATCCCATGCACCCAAGTAGGCGTGGAGCGTTTGTTTTCTGCAGTGAAATATATGTTAGCAGAGCATGTTGCAACCAATTTAGAGAATATTTTATTTGTAAGGACAAACGTCATGGGTTTCCTCTTCGTTCCTGTGCACAAACAATACAAAAATAAATCAAATGTACTTTTTAATCTTCAATTGTTTGTTTTTTCTTCTCGGCAAAGAACGAAACTAAACGAAAAAGCACTTTACGTTTATTTTCGTACTCTGTTGTAAACTGTTGTTTAAAAACACCATCGTGCCTCGCCCAATGGAAAAGACTATCAATGGAATTTCGAATGATCATAAATAACACTGGCCTACAAAAAAAATTTTTGGTTTGGTGCAGCTTTGTCCGTATCTGTAGTCGGTAAGGTAGGTAGTATAAACTGTATTGCTGCCGCTAGATGTCAGCTGACAGCTCTGATATACCTACAATCCTTATATCAATTTTTATCCGGTTTTATTCAAAAGCAGTCAAACTTATAATCACTTTTATGACATAAATAATTAAAATATATTATGGAAAGTAAGTTAAGAAGTTGCACTAACGATCCTGATATATTTTGTTACATATGCGGTGAGTATGTTATGAAAGACCAACGGAAATCGATTAATGACACGGTAATTCGTTTGTATTCTTCTTACTTTGGTATTGAAATTGGCAATCAAGATAAAGTGTGGGTGCCACACATTGTTTGTAAGATTTGTATTGAACATTTGCGGCAGTGGGAAAAAGGAACGCGAAAATCTTTGAAGTTTGGGATACCAATGATTTGGCAAGAACAAAAAAATCATCATGACGATTGTTATTTTTGTATAACGAGTGTAATGGGTATTAACAAAAACAACCGCAGCAAGTGGAAGTACCCCAATATCTCTTCAGCTGTAAGACCTATTCCTCATTCAGATACCGTTCCAATACCAGCTTTTCGTCGGGAAGTTCAAGAATGTGAAGAGGATGAAATGGAAATTTCTGAAGAAGCAGATGATGATTCCGACTACTGTGAAGATACATCGAGTCCTAAAACTTTTGCTCAAGGTGAGCTTAGTGATCTTATTAGAGACTTAGATCTTTCAAAAGAGAATGCTGAGTTGCTGTCATCAAGATTGAAAGAAAAAATTGCCTTTCTTTTGGTGAAACATCACTTTCTATCGCACAAGAGAACAGAACTTACTACAATTTTTTTCTTCTGATGAAAATTTGGTATACTGTCATGACGTGAACAGACTGATGACTTTCATGGGCTTGAAGATTTATCATGCAAGTGATTGGCGTCTCTTTATCGATAGCAGTAAAAGAAGTCTCAAAGCAGTCCTTTTACACAATGGCAATAAATATGCTCCTATCCCACTTGCACACTCTACATCTATGAAAGAAGAATACAAGGTAATATCTGTTCTTTTAGAAAAAATAAAATATTCTGAACATGATTGGGTGATTTGTGTCGACTTGAAGATGGTCAATTTTCTGTTGGGCCAACAGAGTGGTTATACAAAATACCCTTGTTTTATTTTTTTCTGGGACAGTCGAGCTAGATCTAGTCATTGGACTCAAAAAAATTGGCCTATCAGGAACCTTGTTCTACGTGAAAAGAATGTCATAAAGCAGCCTTTAGTTCCACGAGAAAAAATCATTCTTCCACCTTTACACATAAAATTAGGCTCTTGACAAAAATGGTCAATGCTTCAAGTTCCAGTCTCAAAAATTTCCTGGATTGAGTACTGAAAAATTAAAGGCAGTAATTTTTGATGGGCCTCAGATACGTCAATTGATTAAAAGTTCTACGGATTTTGAAGCTTCTATGACTGAAATAGAAAAACTGGCGTGGAAATCGTTTGTCGTCGTTGTACAGAACTTTCTTGGTAACTATAAGGCAGATAACTACAAAAAATTAGTCGAGGAAATGCTGCTGAACGTCAAAAATTTGGGTTGTAATATGAGCTTGAAAGTGCATTATCTCCATAGTCATATTGATCATTTTGAGCATAATTTAGGAGATTTCAGCGAAGAACAAGGTGAACGTTTCCACCAAGATATAAAAACAATGGAGCACAGGTACCAATGCAGATGGGATATTCATATGATGGCTGATTAGTGTTGGGGACTCATTGTCCAGGACAATCTCACTCAAAGAAATCCCTGAAAAAAAAATTTGTTGATGTCTAATTTCCAAATAAATTAATATTTTTTAATAAATGTATATTTTTATACATATGTATGTTGTGTATGTATTGTAGTTGCGTTTCGTGCATGGATATTGTGCTATGTATGTATATATATTTGTTGTTTGTGTTTTGGTTGGAGGGGTTTGCTGCTTGTTGCGCAGTAGCTGCTGATTGGTTTCAAGATGGTGTCTGTTGTATATGTATATATTTGTTGATTGTGTTCAGATGGTATAGTATTTTGGCATAGGTACATATGTATGTTGTGTATGTATTGCAGTTGCGTCGCGTCGTTTCGTGCATGGATATTATGCTATGTATGTATATATATTTGTTGTTTGTGTTTTGGTTGGAGGGGTTTGCTGGTTGTTGCGCAGTAGCTGCTGATTGGTTTCAAGATGGTGTCTGTTGTATATGTATATATTTGTTGTTTGTGTTCCGATGGTATAGTATTTTGGCATAGGTACATATGTATGTTGTGTATGTATTGTAGTTGCGTCGCGTCGTTTCGTGCATGGATATTATGCTATGTATGTATATATATTTGTTGTTTGTGTTTTGGTTGGAGTTTGCTGGTTGTTGCGCAGTAGCTCCTGATTGGTTTCAAGATGGTATCTGTTGTATATGTATATGTCGCAAAATGGACGTATTTTGGACACTGTACGCGTCTGTCACATTATGAACATAGTTTGACCACTGTGCTTGCCAGACCAAGCTGTGCAATGAGTTTGGGGTATGGTGAAATGATTCTTAGAATTTGACTACAACGTAGAATATGACTGGCGCCTAGGTACCGTACGAGTGAGGCGATGGCGTTGTCGCGCTGTCGCCGAGTGTAGTCCAGCTAGCGTGTAAAACGAAGTAGATCGAGGCGTGATCAGAGAATGCGAGTCAGTTGCGTTCAGACAATTGTGTGCGCCGGTTGGAATTCGCTTCACTCTCAAAGTTTGTGAGTCAATATGGCAGACCAGCAACCAAAAATAAACGATTCTGCGACATCAGAAGTGGGATCTGCTTTGCCTACAAATATCACCGATGCATACTTGGCAGCTTTACAAGTGCAAAACAACAACCTTTTGGAGATCATTAAAAATATGCAGACACCAAGGGCTCCGGCAACTGATGAAAAGGGAAAACATGTAACTCTAACAAAATTTAATCCTGAGGGAGCTGGAGCAGATGCCACAGCTTGGTGTACGACAGTGGATCTCATTTTTGCTGATAAAATAATGCCCGAAGGAAGCATCCTGATGATAACTTTGAGTAAGGCGCTAGAGGGAAGCGCATCACAATGGCTTTCCCAAATATGCTTTGCTGGCATTACATGGCCACAATTCAAAGAACTCTTCGTGCAACACTTTGTTGGCATAGAAACGTCTGCGGCTATACTGATAAAAATTTTGAACGGGCGACCAAAGTCTGGAGAAAGCTACACCGAATATGGCAGCCGAATTGTCACCTTAATAATGTCAAAATTTAAATCTAATGATCTGGAGGAAATCGCGGTTTCACTAGCTCTGGCCAACATGGCACAAATTGATGACAAATTGTCGCGCTGGGTTTTTACAAACAATATCAAAACCCGAAATGAAATGCAACAACAACTACAAGCGCACACTTTTAAGAAGCGGAACCTAGATGACGACTCACCTACAACAGGCTCGGAGCGTAAAAAGTCTAAGTATCTCTCTCAAGTGAAATGCACTATTGTGGAAAGTCTGGGCATAAATATGCTGAATGTCGTGCTCGGCAGAGGACACCAATTCAAGGAAAAAGCCACTACGGAAGTTCAACGCAAGGATCAAAAGACCGGTCAACTGTCAAATGTTTCAAATGCGACGAGCTTGGACACTTCGCATCCGCTTGTCCAAAAGGACGATCACGAGGAAACGACCGTGTAATTGAGAAACGTGTAGACATCTGTACTGTAGCTCCGCCATCAGGAACAATAAGCAGTTCAACCGGTGAGTCCGTTCCATTTTGCTTCGACTCTGGAGCTGAATGCTCCTTGGTTAAGGAAAGCGTCGCCGATAAGTTTACTGGTAAAAGAATTAATAACATTGTAAAGTTAAACGGTATAAGTAATGATTCAATATGTAGCACTCAACAACTATTATGTAACATAAATATTGATCAATGTTATTTTGAGATTTTGTTACATGTTATTATGGACAAGTATTTGAAACATGATGTACGAAATTGATAGATTCGGATGCTTCTCGTGTATAGATGTGATAAGGGGAAAAAATGGCTGGTCCAACTGGAGGGCAGCACGTTACTTGTTAATGTAGAACGGCTTTAAGCCGACTGAGTTCATATCATTAATTTTTGTTTTATGTTCAAGGAACTTTTTTTGGAAAAGGTGATCTATTTTAACGGTGATTTTTTTGGGGGGAACCCGACACTCATTTTTTACCTGAAAGGTTTTTTTGGTTAGGAGGGATACTAAGTACTGGAAATTAGAATGGTGTATTATTTTAGGGGACATTACCTAATTTCAATGCATGTAAAAGCCATACAAGTCAACCGTGCATATAAACCTTTGCTTGCTAGTATCATCTAACTCAGCAAAGGCGAGCAGCTGATATTCACACAAGAAGTAGTTGCAAGGCCAAGGTCAAGCTAGATGTTGGGAGGAACATCTACACAAACGCAGCCAAAATAAACCGCGCAACATTTTTGGTTTTTGGTCGACAAAATATACATATGTATGAATTTTTTTGCGTTTAAATTGATTCTGAGCCGCAGTAATGTATACACACATATATGCGCTTTGTATAGAACACAGTATGTGTGAACCAAAAGTCTATTTTGTTTCGCCACAAGTGATAGTACAGCAGAATGGCAGGCGGTCGAATACTCTTTCTAATTTTTTCGACTTTTATGACTGTATTTGTTGGTGTAAAAGCAAACGCGATTGCAAAGTGTCATAGCAGGCACATATAGGAAAGGGTATGGAATGCCCAAAAACTCAAAATTTGGCAAATTTGGCTGTGGCTGAAATTGTGAACATTGCCGACAGCCGAAAACGAAGCTAGAGCCGAGTTCGATTGCAACATGACGAGGCGCTGTTGGGCGGCTATTACTAGATTTTTCTTCTTCACTCTGCCCGCCCGCACCAACTATGGTGCGTTAAACTTCTTTGCGTTTGTATCAGCGATCGGCAAAATATACACATACATGTGCATTTAACTTCTGCCTTTGTATTGAACATTCTGTGCGTGTACACGTACTGTGTGATAAGCGTGATAAAGCCGTGTCGACCACTGCAGTGGACCATGGTCTATGTTGCTTTGTGCTGACGGCCTTGACTAACAAGCGCTGAAGATGCAAATTTAATCTATTATTCAATCTTAATTTTTCATTTCTTTCTTAATCTCTTTTTAATTTAACTTGCAATTTATGGAAAGAGCTCTAATCATTTTCTATGGCAATTGAAATAAAAAAAAAAAAGATTTAAAATTAAAACTTTATTAACTGTTTTGTTTTTCAGTTGATCTACAACTTATTTTTTAAACAAAAATAAAAAAAATTAAAAATATTTTAATATATACAAATGCATAAAAACAAAAAATTCAATGTTTGCATTCGATTTGAGCTGGAAAAAATATCAACTAGGGGTAGGTGTAATTGTCGCATATTTTTTTTTTCTAATTGAATTAGACAATTGTTTTTTGAATAACCATTATTGACAGTAAAATCATCTGTCAAGTAAAAATCGGTAACAAGTTGCTTGCAAGCGCTACTTTTATTGTATGTCGCCTACGTGCGTGACACCGAAGCAAAAAGGCTCCGGCTAAACAATGGCTCATTTGCTTTTTCTTAAACTTAACTAAAAGCAGCGTATGAATAATAATATAATATTTTCTAAAACAAAAAAAATATATTAAATTAAACAACTTGCTGCAATGCACATGCAAAAAAAATAATTCTAAACACGCAAATTTCATATAAAATCATAAGGCCAAATTGAAAGAAATTCATAGTAGATTTTTATTATAAAGATATGTCAAAGCAAATGTATGCCGATCCATGCAGCAACATCTTGACATCAACAGCAACATCTTGCCATCAACAGCAACATCTTGATATCAACAGCAACAGCAACATGTTGTGTTGCTATGCTTGCGCGCTCAGGCTGGTGAACGATTTCCAAGTGGTGCTTTCACCGTAAGAGAGAATTTTCGCCTCTGTCTATTTTATACTCTCTGCCGGTTGGAATTCGCTTCACTCTCAAAGTTTGTGAGTCAATATGGCAGACCAGCAAACCAAAAATAAACGCTTCTGCGACATATATATATTTGTTGTTTGTGTTTTGGTTGGTGGGGTTTGCTGGTTGTTGCGCAGTAGCTGCTGATTGGTTGCATGGTGTCTGTTGTAGATGTATATATTTGTTGTTTGTGTTCAGATGGTGTAGTATTTTGGTATAGGTACATATGTATGTTGGGTATGTATTGTAGTTGCGTTTCGTGCATGGATATTATGCTATGTATGTATATATATTTGTTGTTTGTGTTTTGGTTGTGCAGTAGCTGATTGGTTGGATGGTGTCTGTTGTGCTGTCATAGTGGAGTATAATGTTGGTAGATGGGCATGCCGTTGGTGGTATATAATTGTAGCTGTTTTATGGTTTACCTTTTCCAGAGTTTAATTGCAGTTAGCTCTTTTTGTTTTGTTAACGCTGGGCAGGATTTATGTATATATTGCGCTGCGGTTGTTTACTGTGTTTGTATTATATTTGTAGTTAGTTAATGCATGTTTTCGGTGAATTGCAAGTTATTGTACAATAGCATGTCCGAATCTGAGGCAATTTAGGCACATAAGACTGAGTGACTCGTATGGCCGCACGTTTTCTTTTCAATACCAAATGGAGATTGTTGTTGCTACTAGGCCGTAGGCCAAACTAAAATAATTTTATAACTATTTTGAGTTTGTTTGCTGCACTTGTTCAAAATTTATTAGTTTAGTTATTTATTTTTTTTTAATTGTAGTTTATGCACAAGTTCTTTATTTTTATCTTTAGAGTTTAGGGGCTTAGTAAATGTAATTTGTTGCATACAGTTACTGCATGTAGTAGGGCTTTTGAAGGTAGTGGTTGCTAACTCAGCTCTTTATTTGGCATAATAGCATATCATATTTATCTTGTGCTGGTGTGTTTGTATGCATAATTTGCGTAACCAATATACATAATCGCTAAAATTAAGCAAGTGTACATACTAGAACTGTTACATTTACTATATAATCTGTATATTTTTATGTTTATTTTTTCAGTTTTATGGGTGATTGTGCGCAAGAGGGGCAACTGTTTTGTTTATATTGCCTTTACGCAATATGGCAAATGATCATTACGAAGACGTTTTAGCTGCAATGATACCAGATAAATCGTAAGTAACTTCTAAGGTACAAAATGTGTTAAAGTGTTTAAAAAAATTAATTATCTTTATAGAGGCTAATTAATTTTTTTTTTTTTTTTTTAATTATCTCTATAGAGGCAGGGCCGTCAGCCAGTTGGTGTCACAAGGGGAATCACGTGTAACCCTAGACTTGGGTACGCGCCGTAATTGTGACACACTTTTGGAAGTGCGACTACACTCTCCACGTGAGGGCGGCTGGAAGCAGGCCCATGGTAAGGTCATGTCTCTGTCATGGGTGCTGACGAATAGTAGTTCGGGCGAAAGAAGAAAACTCTATAAAATTACCCCAAATCCAAGGTGGAACAGCAAAGGCTGAGGGGTCTCAGCCGTTACTTTGCGAACTCTGGATACCTGCCGACCTCCAGTTTTAATAAATGGCTTCCCGCGGTAACCGGGCTATAAAAATAACAATAATAAAAACAACAAAACCCAAAAACCTGAGACCGTAACTCGCCAAAATACGATAGGGTATAACAACCCAATAAAAGTAGCTAAAAGCTCGGTGAGGAAGGAACCAGAAGGTGTCCTTCCCATCCCGGATTGTGCCGGCAAGGGCAAGACGGCAAACCCACCGTCTACCCTAGATTCTGAGGGAAGGCAGTCCAACCCACCCTTGGACGAAAAAATGGAACAAGCCAGTTTCGCTTCTTCGTCCAAGGTAGGGCTGGCTGCCAACTCTTCAGAGCCGGCTACTCCTAAGATGCCACCACCAACAAAACCGTCTTACCAAGACAGGCGACGGGCAGGAGAAATTCTCCAAAAAATCTTACCAATCCGGAGGTCACTCCGGAGGGTAAAAAACTAGTAGATTGGGCCAAAGGTATCCTGCCGGGTTTCCAGCCAGCAGCCCCAGGGAAACCTAAGGCCCAGGTCAAGAGGCAGAGATCCGCAGAAGAAGCTGCGCCTCCGCCAAAAATAACGCGACCGCAGCACCTCAACCTCAGCTGCAAGATCGGTTCTTAGATGAATTGGAGAGAAGCGGATGGCCGGATGGCATCTCGGCACTATAAAGACAATTGCGTGCGAAGATATCCGCTCGGCAGAGGCCTACAAGAAGGCAATAGCAGCTCTTGGAGAAGTCTATCCAGGAGCTAAGCTAGTGGCGGTGGACTGGTCGGAGGTCCCCATTAGACCGAGAGCCAGAGTATGGGTCTCAGCCAAGCCAGAGGATCCAGACAAGATCCTCAAGCTGTTTCAGGTGTGTAACCCACACCTGAAAACGGATGACTGGCGGATTGCCAAAGTAGAGGGCACGACAGGCCCAACTAGACAGGTTCTGCTGACTATAAACAAAGAGTCAGCAGAAGCCTTAGAGAAAGCCGATGGCATGGTGCGATACGGCTACAAAAAGGCTGTGATTCGGGTGTACCGAAATGACACCTCGGGCGGCAAGCAAACCGCACCCGAATCAAAGCCAGAAGTGACAGAGTCTCTCATCGACGAGATGAGTGGCGAGGAAGACATCCTCGACGGGTATGTGTCAGATTCATCGGAGCTCGCCAGGGAGCTCGGAAGAAGCCAGCTAGATGACTCAATCCTCGAAGACACAGATGAGGATGAAAATAATAAAACGGTGGTGGAGGTTAATCGAGAAGATGTCGTTAAGACTTCTTCAGATTAATCTTCACCACTCCACAGCAGCATCAGCTGCTCTACTACTTCGCCTAAGCCAAGGCGAAGTAGATGTCGTTCTCATCCAGGAACCATGGCTCAGCAAAGGCCAGATTTCTGGATTGAGGACAAAAAAATACAAGCTCTTAGTAACAAAAAACTCAGGTAAAGCTCGCACCTGCATTCTTGCAAAAAAGCATCTGCACATATTTTTGCTCTCAAATTACAGTGATGGCGACAACACCACTGTAACCTTAGAGACAGCATGTGGCAGACTAAGGGTAAGCTCCTGCTACATGGCTTATGAGCAGAGCGGCACCAGGATAAAATTATTGGTTTTGTTGGAAGGGTTGTTTTATTTCTGCCTGCGTATATTGTGGTTCATAAACACTTTTGTGTTTTACTATTGCAATTGTCTGCTTTTATTTACAGATCGGACGGTGCTTGAGTACTGGCGCCATGTTTGTGAATAGCGTAATGCTGACTGACACACCGTCTCTTAGTTCTGTTTTGGATTTGGTTATGTTATTGCAAATTTTTTATTGGCGAGTTGGACTAAATTATGAGTTGCGTGATTGATGCATGGCAATGTTGGGTGATGCTAGTGAGAGGTCTCTGTGTGCCATTGTTGAGAGGTATTAATCCATATTACAGAGTGTCGCCTCTGCTGTTGCGTTGTGCTCCCCAACTATTAAAGTCGCCTGTGTTTAGCGTCATAAAAATATTAATTTGTATACAGTAAATTTAACTTGCAAAACGCCAATTTGAAGTACGCACAATCAATGCATTTACTGTTTGTTTAAAATTATAATTGCACATATTCGTTTGTTTAATACTTGTTGGCAAAGTATTTTAAGAGCTGCATAGTCAGTAGAGCGCCATAATTTAAAGAACCTATTTTCCAGCTGTCTTAACAGTGCTGAAAAATATTGCACTGTCGTTAGGGGGGCTGCCATATCTATAGTTTATTTTTGCACACTATTTTTATCAGCTGGCCATATTGCAGGCAATGGCGAGCTGCCACCTATTAAGGCACGCTGGACTGGCGCCATTTTACAAATTGGCTAAACTAAAATAAAGGCCAGCAAGACGACACCTGCTTTGCATATACACTTGTTGAAGAAAACAAAGACGTTTAAAGTAAAGTTTATCAACATATTGCAGACTTGGTAACTCGCACTAAAAGGTAAGCATGAGCGTAAGTGCACCGAATGTCAATCGCATTAATAATTGTATTTTGCAGAGTAAAAATTACTACTTCGCTGCAAACTCGCCTGGCTCTTGCTGAAATACCTGATATGGTAGAGCCCTTTGCGGATGGCCAACACTCCAACAAATGGCAATCGTCGCACAACCGACGGACCCACTACTGCCACCACCATGGATGATATTTGGTAATGCTGCTAATAAAGCACAGTCGTCGCCGGACACAGCCTTAAGGCAAGGCATGTAGACAGTTTGTGCTATTAGTATTTCTACAATAATTATATGCAGTCCTGAGTCGACCATGAGAGTATACTGTGTCAAAAGATAGTTGTGTTGACGCCTACAAATTACATTTGAATGCGATTGAATTCTCATTTAACCTTCGTTGGAGAATGTTATGTTACCTTTTTGGTTCAAGTCACCTGCTGCTACTACAAAATAGTTTTCGTTGCAATATAATTTGAGTATATTAAAAAGTGTATTTAGTTGTTGTTCAACTATATTGTTCAACTAGTTGTTGCCACTGGGGTAACAATGTAAATACAAGAATTATCGACGGTTTGACAAATTAATATTACGTTGGATGTGATTTAATGGCATATATGATAGTGTTGAGGATATTGCTGTTGAATTTGTGATGCTAGTGAGAGGTCTATGTATGTGTGTGTGCCTCTGCTGTTGCGTTGTGCACCCCAACAACTTATATGCCAACTATTAAAGTCGCCTGTGTTTAGTAAAGGTGTTTTTTGTTGTTATTGAAAGTGTTTGTGAGATTTTGTATGGTAAAATGATTGTTAGCCGGAATGTGTGCAAAAACAATGGCAAATTGAAGTGTGTGTATTGTTACTGCTATTGTGTCAAGGTCAAAGGCATTGATGTTTGTTCTTTGTTGTTGTTATTGTATAGAGTTGTGGATTATTAGTGCCATGGTAGATGTGTGGATGTGTTTACATTAGACTTGGGTAGCTCATGAGTGAGTGAGCTAAAATGAATGGCTCACTGAACTGAGCCACTGAGCTGGTTCCTTCAATATGGGTCATTTTGGCTCACTAGCTCATTTTGACTCAGTAGTTCAGTTTTTCTCATTCACTCTTATGGCTCATTTTGACTCAGTAGTTCAGTTTTTCTCACTCACTCTTATGGCTTATTATGCGTTCTTCTCAATTGGCGTTCGCAAAGTGAACGTGCACTTTTTTGGCGCGTGTTGTTCGTTAAACTTATTATACAATGTCGTTAATTAGAAAGCACAGCGAAATTTGGAATCATTTTGATGACTTGGGAACGCAACAGGCTAAATGCAAGATTTGCAAAAGTGTCTTAAACTGTAAGCCACAAGGCAATTTAAATAGGCATTTAAAAACCAAGCATCCAGCAGCTATTGAGACCGTTATTGTAATGTACATAGTCATGAGCGATAGGGTACAAATCAAATATGGTACACATTATAAATAAAAATTCGCAAATTAGAACAATAATTAAAATAAAATTTAAATTTGAATAAAAACGAATAAACAATCATATCGATAAAAGGTGCCCATGCACTAGTTCCCAAACTCAGTAGTCTGGCATCCCCATACTCGATATTTTGGTATTGCATTATCCAAAAAAAACTACTAAACGAGAGAAAGAATCAAAGAAAAAAAGAATAAATAGAAATATATATATATATATGTTATATATCGATATGTATGCATATATATAGTTTCTCTAAACTGTGTCAAAACTAGTTACATATGTACGTTAGCAGGCCAAGCAAGTGTTAACTTATTAAAATTTGAAAAATGATCTTTTTGATACCATTTAATTTGTATGCTAACTTTACCAAATCCAAAAAGCAAAAATCTAAATTTATATACGACCCAGTATTCATGACTAACTTTTATAAGCCTTAAATTTTGAGCAGCACCATACAGCGTGGGAAGGCCTTCAACACGGATTGGATGGTGGGTAAATTTTTCTACAAAAAAAAAAAAAAATAAAAAATATTGTATATAAAAGTTGTATTAAATACTTGGGTCCCTTTATTGTAATAACTGTTCAAAAATATAAAAGGTTGGTTATTAGTATCTACTTAGCTCAACCAATAAAAATTTAAATATGTAAACAATCGTTAAGATCAAAACAAAACTAAGACAACAAACAAAAAAAAAATAAGATAATGTAAAGAAAAAAAAGTAAATGGTACCAAAATGAAAACAAAAAACGAAATAACCAAAGCTGTAAAGAAAACAATCAAATTATAAAAAAAAAAACGTTACAAGAACACATATGTAAACAAGATTGCTAAGTGCTTATCTCTATTAAAATGATTAAAACTTTAAAATTTTGAAGCAATCCAAAACAAATAAGAAAGAAAAACAACAACAAACACCAAACTATAATGAAGACTTAAAATATCGATCACCCTGAACTATTCATATTTAATGTCACTTTAATTTATATTTTATATTATTATATATATTCATGTAAAGCTAGATATTTATGTATATAATACCCTATATTTACAAGACAAAACACAAAACATGAAAAGAAAGGCAATCACGTAATCTGAAACAATTTAAAAGTTATAATCTAAAAACCACTCAAAGCCTGAAATTATGAATTATGAAGTTTTTTTTTGTAAATCGATTAAGTAAATAAATTATATTATAATGGAATGGAACGGAGTGGGTAAAGACGCGGAATGTTGCAAAACCAACTAGCAACATTCACCCGTAAATGACATCGTTGGTATCTGGTTGCATCGTCTGTCCGTTTCTTCTTTAATGTCATGATATAATATAACCTGGCAGGGGCCTCCACACAAATTTTATTTTATGTTAATGTCGTACCTCCAAAATAATCATCATCGTACCCCACCACCGGCTGTTTTTGCTAGCTGAATTTTGGAGCCCAAGGGATGATAATATTGGAAGGAGTATTGGATATAACATCTACTCAATAATGCGTTGGGAACAATACATAAATTGACGTCCAATGTGGGGCACGAAGTGAACATTACATTATACGACAAAACGTGGAAAGCTCAGTTGTTCTGGAAACTACTCAACAAAAAATCACTTCGTTCGGATGACTATTCTTCCAGCAACATACATCGGAAGCCCTCGGCATATGCACGAATATGCTCAAGATGCCATGTCGTATGTTCGTCATTATGGTACAGCAGATTTGTTCATCACATTTACATGCAATCCGCAATGGATAGAAATCAAGCAGGAGTTATTCCCTGGGCAATCACCCATTGATCGTCATGATATTACAGCCAGAGTCTTTAGACAAAAGTTGAAATCTTTAATGGATTTCATCGTAAAACATAATGTGTTTGGTGAGACACGCTGCTGGATGTATTCTGTGGAGTGGCAGAAACGAGGATTGCCACATGCACACATTTTGATTTGGTTGGTTGAAAAGATAAGGCCAAATGAAGTTGATGCAGTGATACCAGCTGAAATCCCTAATGTACAAGTGGATCCTGGATTGCATGAGGTAGTTATCAAAAACATGATACATGGTCCCTGTGGAACTCTTAATCAAAATTCACCGTGTATGATGGATGGTAAATGTTCAAAACGATATCCACGGACATTAATATCGGAAACAATTACTGGTAATGACGGTTATCCATTGTATCGTCGCAGATCGACAGCAGACAATGGAAAATCAACAATTGTCAAATTAAATCAACAAGATATTGAAATAGATAATCGTTGGATTGTTCCATATTCACCCATTTTATCAAAGACATTCAAAGCACACATAAACGTTGAATCTTGCCATTCAGTGAAATCTATTAAATACATTTGCAAATATGTAACCAAAGGGAGTGATATGGCTGTGATTGGAATTGGTGCAGAGAATTCCAATGATGAAGTTACCCAATACCAAATGGGCCGCTATGTCAGTAGTAATGAAGCAGTTTGGCGAATATTTTCTTTTCCTATTCATGAGAGACACCCTTCTGTTGTTCACTTAGCTGTGCATTTAGAAAATGGACAAAGAGTGTATTTTACAGCACAGAACACAGTACAAAGAGCTGCTCAGCCACCATCTCAAAGAATGTTTATTTTGTTTTTAATTTTCTGTTATATTTTATCTTATAATTTTGTTATATTCCCAATGAAGGGAGCTAAAAAAATATATTTTTAATTAAAAGTTTGTTTTGTTAGTTTAAAGAGAACAAAATTTAAAAATAAGTAATATTTTTACTTCAGTTCTGACTATCGGCTCATGAGCTATCAGCAAGTGAGCCAAATGAGTGAGTTGGCTCACTTCGAAAAAAAGACCGAGTGAGCCAGTTCACCTCGATGAGCTGCTTTTATCCAACTATAATCCATAAATAAAAAGTAAAACCGAAATTAAAAAAAACAATAAAAAAAAAGTAGCAAATTATTCGATTCAGCAAATAAGTGCGTATTGACTACAGACTTGCTAAAACTGTTTGTGAATTTTAAGCCATAGCGTTCGAAAATATGTAGCATACTTTGTAGGGATGCGGAGAAAAAGTCGAGCTGGTAACGCTAACACGTGTATGGATGAAAAAATGTTCTTCGGGAGAAAAAACTAAAATTAAAATATTTTTAATTAAGCTAACATCGACAAAATGTACAATTAAAATAAAAGTAGCAGGGTGCAACACACATCATAAGAGGCGACGATGCAAACAAATGAAAAGTCATTTAAATGGTATTTATTGTTTAAAAAAGTGCGTAAATATGCGAAAAAAATGTAAGAAGTAATAATATCATAAAATGCAAACAAATACTTAAAAGCAAATTCGTAAATACGAGAAACAAAAAACATACATACATATACAATAAAACATATATACATGAATGGCAATGGATGCTACAGTAAACACCAGCATGACAACAACAACTCTTCTGCAAACTGCACCGTTGCCTGAGTTTATGCGAATAAAGGAGCCGTGGTGCATTTGGAAGGAAAAATTTGAAATTCATTTGTGTGAGATTGGGTGCACAGAGTAGCACATAAATGCAATTGCACATGCAATTTTGCTTAAGTCCATTGGATCGGATCCATATCGATTGCCTTCATAGTTTGTGTAGTCCAAACGGTTATATGACTTAACGCCAGAAACGACAACTGGTTATAAGTCCGTGTTAGAAACGGTCATAAGGCCAAATATCGATTCTGGCGTTAAGTCTTCTACCGTTAAGTCACGTCACCGCAAGGATATATCGAACATATTTTGTCAATTTCGTGAACTCCTCCCTTAGTACGATTATAATCCGCTATCATAAAAGAATATTTTGTGTCAGCATCTATTTCTTGATTGTGGTGAGAAAAAGAAATCATCAGAACGGTTTTATTTTTTTTTCGGCACATAGGATAAAAGTTTGTACTATTTCGTGAAGCCACAAAGGCAACTATCCAATTCTCTGTGTTTACTCGGTAAGAAACAGGACGGTATCTCAGCCTTATTCTTTTTTAAAGAAACGCATTGGCAAGCGCTTCTTCGTACCTCTTCAGGGAAAATGTTGTTTGCGCGATAGCGACAGCAGGTGCGAATGTGAACAACAAAAGCAAACGGAATGGAGTTGTCCGTGTGCTTTGCTTCTCTATTTTCGTTTACGGCTCTCGCGGCGATTTCATTATCTTTCCCTCTAGTACGGCTGGTATGCGGCAGTGGTGATATCACCAATGATTGAAACCAAAGAGTTCGAGCAGAGGTATTGCAGAGGGTAATGAAATTTTATGTTCAAATTTTCGTCATTCTTGTTTACTTTTCATAGATAAAAGAACAAAGCAATATACATATTACTAATAATAAAAATAAACAACAAATTAATTAATTAATTAAAAAATTAATTTACATATATTACAATATTATTTTTGTTACTGTTCAAACTTTTTGCAATATAAATGAAGAAAAATTAAACTGTTTACTCGGTTAGAATTTTCCCTGCCAATAAAAATTCTCTCTCTGCCGCTGCAGTACTCTGGAATCAAGTGCAGTTTTAGTGCAAATTTTGACATTTTCCATTTTTTTTCCACCAATTTATGGTATTAAAGCCATCGCTGAATTCTACATTTAGTTTGAAATATACATATTTATATTATAGTTCAATTACTGGTGTGTTTGAAGTGGTCTTTGTTTTTTTTAGATAAATAAGGGGAAATGAATTATACATCTTTTGGTTGATTTGATGGTTCTGCATCGGAGTCTATCGGACAACTATTTTCTGAAAATAAAAAATGGATAAAGGAATCTGAATTTGGTGTAAACTGACTAAATGGAATAGAGCAGGATAAGCTTTTATCATATTGGCTTATTTCAGTAGTACAAAATTGTTTTATGGCATTTATTTGGTTGGTGGGCGGATTAAAAAATAAAAACAGTTTTATGCAATAGGCTTAAATTTTAAATCTTAATTATTTACAATTTTTTCTTTTAACAATGAGATGGAAGCATCATCAGACACACAGACTCTTAATTTTTGTATTAATGGGATTACGAAACATAAAGAGGATGAACTACACAATTGCAATTTGTTTAATATTATTTAAAATACACTACATAAGTGAGTGTTGAGTGTTTCATTAATGCGAATTATCGACGATTTAAACATTGTAAAATTGGAGTTCAATCGTGTTAAGCATTCGTTTTTCAATGACGTTTGCAGCTAGTGCTGCAATTGGTTTTTTCTGAAATATTTTACAATTTTTTGCACGTCTCTTCAAGTTGCGATATCTCTGAGTTTTCCTTAAAAGACTTTTACAAGACAAATAACTCCCTCTCAAATTTATGCTACCCAGTTTAAAATCTTTTTGGTAGTGTAGAGTTATACCCAAAAAGTCTCTATGCACATAATTAACTGTCCATAAATCGATTGTAGAAGATGTTGCTGTATGTTACTATGGATAATGTAATCAATTTCTTCCTGGGGTTTTTTTTAATTTTTTCTGGAACTAATTAATATTGACGAAATATGGGCTCGTTTGATATCACGCTATATGGACAAGGAGATAAAGTCCCATTGATGCATGAAGGAGGAAAAGAGATAGGTAGCATACATACACACCATTCTAACGGAACTATTCCAGACTACATTCCATTGTATTTTTTTTTAATACGATAAAGTAACTAAAATAATTTGGATCATTAAAGTTGTTAGTCGTAGTAGTGCATATAGCCTATAATTAATTAAATAATTCATTTTTGTTCGATTATGAGTAGTCGAAGGGAATTTCAGTGCAACAAACCTTCTGATTGGTTTTGTTCCGTATGTGGAAAGCACGCTTCAATGGCCAATTTAAGAGAAATCAATGACGAAAATGCCGATCTCTACAACAATTGCTTTAGAATCAAAATGTTATATCAAAATAAATGTTGGGTTCCGCATAAAATCTGCGACACATGCCAAATCGGTTTGTCAAAGTGGGCAAATAATACTGGGAGCCTAATGTACAGATAACCGATTTGGAGAGACCCCATAAATCACGAAAACAACTGCTACATTTGAACACTACACATCAGTGCAGAAAATTATGAATTTATAACTCCATATGAATTAAATTCACGAAAATTAAATCAAAGTGAATGATCTTATTCGCGATTTATATTTGACGAAAGAAAAATCTGAACTCTTTAATATCTCGACTTAAGGAGTTTGGATTTGTTGACGATGGTACGTTTTTTATTAATTTGTGCACTGCACACTGTAGGTAAATCATAAAAATTACTTTTACAGGAGTCATGGTGACATCAGTTCGAAACAGAAGCGCCAATTTAACAGAATGTTTTTCCAAAAATGGTGGAATATTTTATTGCAACGACATTAACAAACTGTTCGCTAAAACTCAATAGCCATTTGAAAATCGAAATGGAGATTACATATTTATCGATGGCTCTAAAACAAGTAAAAAGTAATGCTTTTAAGTAACGGAAATGAAAATCCATCAGTTCCTGTTGCTTTTGTCACAGAAATGAATGAAGAATTTGAAACTATAAAAGCAATACTTGAATTAATCTAATACAATTAATTCAAATTCAAAATTAATGCGAACTTTAAAGTTATCGCAATGGTAATGGGTTACAGAGTGGATGCACAAAATACAACTATTTTCTTTGCTTATACAACAGTAGAGAATATAAAGATCACTGGAAAGGACAGAATATACTCCAGAAAAATATAATGTTGTATCAGAATAACTCGTGGCAAAAGCAAACATCATTAAGCCTCTACTGCAAAAATCCACTCAGTTGTACCCTCCACGCGGATGCCGACCGGGCAATGGGCATTTGCTACACTGTGTCTGGTTGCATTTTCAGCATGCCAGCGCAGAGAAGTGAATGAAATTTGGTGAATTTGTGTTTTTTGATATTAGAAAGCTTTGCTGAAAATATGAACAAAATCCGCCCACAAATACGCCCACTTCCCATACGAAGTGAACTATAAAGTGGAACATTTTCTATAAAAATAGATCTAGAATCATGAAAATTGCATAAGAAGCTTTAAATTAACTTATTCTTTCTAGATATCAAATATGAAAAAAATCTGCCTACAAACACGCCCACTTTCCATACAAGTTCAACGTAGAAATCAGTTATTTCGGCTAATTTCATAGTTATAGAAATCCAAAAACCAACGAATTTAAAATAAAAAAAATTTTAAAATCAATTTTTTATAATTTTTAATCACATAATAAGTTTTTAACATCTTCATGCATTTCTAAATATTTTTTTTTAGGCTTTGAACGTAATTTATTTATGTAAGGATCCGAAGAAGCTAATAAATGATTCATCACGTCTACATTTGTAGACACCCTATCACATTTTCGAGCATGATGCAAGCGGTATTTTTTGTAATCCTTGTTCCGAGCTTCTTGGGCTTCTTCCGATAACATTCCTATAGGCAGGATCGCTGCTGCTATTATTTTACAGCCATGGACTAGCACTTTGTGTACCGAAATTGGCATATAGTACCAGCTGTACAAAGAAATATATAACTGTGCAGTGTCCATACAATAATCATGGAATTTTTTACTATCGATTGGCTCATTACAATTAATTGTAGCCAATATTATTTTAAAACGATGAATTAGGTTTTCATCAACCCCTACAATTTCAGCAGTTATGCGCGGATTTTCAAAAAATCGTCTAGATGTATTACCATCATTTGTGCTGCCTACACCTTGTTTCACTACGTCAACATTTATTCCCAAAACAGCTTTCAAATTTCTTTGGATATTTCGCTTTTCTTCTTCCATTGCAGTTCTTGAATTTGCGTTTGTTCGCCAAGCTTTGAAATGCTTTCTATATGCAATATGTAAAATGCATTCCATAAATTTAATTCTCGCGTGAAGTGGAGAAATGACAAATTTAAGTGCGTCTTCTGACTCAGTCTTTGTTTTTAAAATTTCCAAATCGTTCATTTCCGTAGGCTTAGCATTGCAAATGAAGCATACAGCCATGGATGAAGTCTGTGTTAATGTACTTGCAATTTTTCCATCAATCATGGTCAATAAAAGTGTATGGCTAATACTAAAAATTTTGTTATGAACTTCCACTACAGTGTTTACTAAATTTGCAATTTCATCTTCCACTCTCTTGACTTCCTCATTGATGACAATCGCCGTTTCCTTCACGAATTCAAATTTAATTGGACGGCAAAGTCTGGTGGAAGATGGTATGGAATTTTTCCAACACACCAACGATGAATCATGTTTTTTAATTAAATTTAACGGCACAAGTGAAGTTAAGAACATACCTGTTAAATAATAATTAGTAATTGTAAGTATTACTGAATACATAATTAAAAAAAAATAAATTTATTTGTTTTAAATTACTAATTAAGAACCTGATTATATTTTTCAAAAGTGTAATTCTTTTTAATTATTTTAATAGTTATTAATGAGAAATTGAAAATATATAAATTAATTTTTTTAATCACTAGGATAAAAAACATACTTTTATCTGTTGTATTTTCATCTGTGAATTTTTGTTGATATTCACTATGACCAGAAGAACCATCACATCCCCATTTCGAAATTAATTTCAAGTCATTAGGCATATCACGGATTTCACTTAGCGGTTTTGACTTCAAAATTCTTTCTGCCGTATGATCTAACAAATCTTGAAGATCGACTTGACTTAAATTTTCTTTAACTTTAATGTTCTGTGGATAACATTCTTTTTTTGCAAGTAACACCTGGTGATTAAAACAAGTTTAATAATAATAATAACGCAACTTACTTTGTAAAACAAAACAAGAGAAAACAACACACACAATAAATGTTTTGAACAATACACAGAACATTAGATACTCTACGACGATTTTTAATAAAAAACATTAAAACACATTCTATTAAAAGAACCTTTTTATATGACGGAAAAATGTTAATATTAAGCTCCTTCGTTGCATTCCTCACTATTTCGTACTGAAATTTTGACAAATTTGCATCAAGAATAATGCTAAGCGCTTTTTCTGGTGTTAACTTTGTCAACGTGTTATCACCTTTATCAATTTTCTTTGCAGCTGACGTTATCAGCTCCGCAGAGGTATTGGCACACAATTGTTGCACTTTATAACGCTTCGATCTTTCTTGAGAGTCCTCAAAGGTCATAACAGGACGACCACGCTTTACTTTATTGGAACAGCTCGGTTCCTCAATATCCACATAATCTTCACCAAAAGAGTACATACTACAGGACAGCCAATTATCATTTTTCTCCAAAAACCTTGACTTCTTATTTAATACACTTTTCAATTTAGATTTGAATCTAGGCACAAATGTTTTCACTAAAAATCTTTTAAAAGAATCTATTTTATCCCGTGAGATATTGCTGTAATTTGTTGAAATAACATCAACAACAACATCAATATCGCTATCACAATCAAATAAAATGTCAACGATTTCTCGATATGATAATTGTAAACTATTCATATTTTAATATTTATTTTACACTTGATAATATTCAAAACACTTGCACTTGTATATAGAAATAAATTTGCATAAATTATATAAATAGAGAGTCAAGTGCAATAGAGATAACAGAACAGCTGATTAGCTTGCACATGTAATCAACAAAATAAATAAATAAATTTGAATAACTCTTGATAAATTTAAAAACTAAAATATATATATATATATATCTATCAAAACAAAAAAAAAAATGTACGCATATTGTATTTCTGCATAGAACAAAAACAAAACAAAAAAAGAACTAAGCAAGAAACAACAACAACAACTAAGCGAAGAACAAAGCATGTATGCAATCATTGCAATGCTTACTACAAAGTACTACGCATATGCACATTTTTAGCCGCTCATTTTTTGGTTTTTTGTTAATATTTTTAAATGGCCATGCAATGTCTCACTTTTTTTTTTGCATTGTTTAGGTGAGACTTCAGGCTTTAATTCCATATAGACTTCCAGGGTGCGCTTGCCTGCGCAAGGAAGATGCAGTCCAATGAAGTTGATGAATGTTCTTTTTTTTGGACCAAAAATATATCGATAAAAAAAAATTTTTTTTTTTCAATATTTTAAAATTTTTTTTTCATAAATCTTATCTATGACATCTCTTTTAATAAAAAAAAATACTCAAAGTTACATACGTGTCGTACTTTAACAGTATAAACCCTTTAAATATAACATACATAAATATCATATTCCAAACATTTTCGCATTGCTTGACTTTGAGTGGCTCTGGACAGTAAAGTAAACAAAATATCGGCCTAATATTTTAGAAACACGATATTCAAGGTGTATTTTCTTAAATTTGTGAGGAGGCGAATCGCCACCTCACAACATTCGGATAACTTTCCCATAAGCACACTGCTTGCACTGCTTGGTGAGAGTACTCTCACTAACAGCAACAACTGCTTGGTGAGAGTACTAACACCAACAACTGCAGCAGTTGGCGCGCTTAATTGCATTTGTATGGGTAAAGAAAGCCACTAATACTAAGGAAAAGATAGCGGCCAAGTTTTGGCGGGCTTTTTAGGAGAAAGTATTGGTGTGTACGTGTGAGTGTAGAGTAGGCGATAGGGATAGATTCGAGTAGGCTGTACTCTGTCTTTTTAGGGAATTAAGATAGGTAGATAAACAGAGTACAGTTTAGGATATGTTCGTATTAGTTTTGGCGGGAATTCCAGGATTTGGCGGGATCGAGAACCTTTATAAGGCGGATCAGTGGCCAAATCTGGGTGATTCCGAGTAGAGAGTTGGACGCGACGACTTCGAGCAGTCGACCGAAGTGGAAAAAAAGTGAAAAGTGAAGGCCACGTAGTGAAAATATTAAAGTACAGTCAGAAGTAAAATTCGAAAATTAGAGTGCCACTCTAATTTTCATAATAAATACCTAAGTGCAGTGACCGGTAGTGCCGACAATTAAAAGGCGTACGGAAAAACCAATAAAGACTTTGAGTAAAATAGTAGCGCACCGGGTGCGACCGCGTCGGGAGTTTAACGACCCGTCAAATAAACTCAGCCTGAAAATAAGGTTTGCTACCAGGAGAAATCTGGGTAAGCGTCGCCAAGGGCGTAGTTTAAGCAACTGCAACTACAATTAATATATATAAGTTTTAATATAAAATTGATCATTATTAACTTGACAAGATTTTGTTTGTTACCTTACGTTTTAAATATAAGTACAGCATATTTTGTAAAAGTAGCGAGCGTGTCGGCTCAATATAAGTGTTTTAAAGAAGTACCGCGAAACGGCGGAAAATATATGTATTAAATTTAAGGCAAAGTGTTTTCTTTTTTCAAATATCAAAAGTCTCAACAAATACAAATTTGTTGTGACCTTTACCCTGGGCATAGCTGAGCTATCCCAGCCGTTGTTCTGGACAAAACCAGAGGTCGTTACAACTGGCGCCCGAGCAGGGACTTTTGATATTTGAGAAGTAAAATTTTGCCTTGGCTTTAAAATATATATTTTTGGTGCCTTTTCAAAAAAAAAAATTAACTAAGCACAAAATGGTGGCACGCGCTTGGATAAAATTCCTAAAGCGTGATGAGCTCCTCGCTTATAGCCAGGAATTTGGTATTCCGATGGCGGGCACTGTGGAAGAATTGCGCAGTCAATTTTCCCAGTGGGTAAAAGCGCAGGAGGGCCAAGTGCGATGGGCGTTGCGGCTGAGCGAGCTGGCCAGAAAACATGGTCGGCGAGGCTCAACAAGCAATTTGGAGGAAAGCGGCTGTAGCGGACTGGCAGTACCACAGGGTAATGCAGTCTTGGCCAGCAGCACTCCAGCCCAAGTCGACACCAGACCACCACCTTGGGGTACAGGATCTTTTAGACATGACGTAGCGGTCGAAATCCCTGTACCCCACAATGCATATATTGGTTCAAATAATAGTCTGCGAGACTACACAAAAGTTGCAAAACAAGTGAGCGAGTGGAAATTTCGTTTCGACGGATCCACTAAGCCACTGGAATTTTTGGAACAGGTGGAATGGTCGGCTGAAACGTATGCGTTAGACATAAATCTTATTCCAAGAGCGATGCCTGAACTTCTGACAGGCATGGCCCTAAAGTGGTATGTGGCAAATAACAACCACTGGACATCATGGGTGGCCTTCGTTGAAGATTTTGAGGGCTATTTCCTACCCCGAGGCTATTTCTCAAAGCTGCGGGAGGAAGTTAGCCGAAGGCGGCAAAAGCTGGGTGAGCCCTTCAAACATTATATGGTCGAAATGCAGACCCTGATGCGTCCTTGTAGATATTCCAAGGAGCAGCAACTGCAGATCATTTATGACCAGAGTGTGCCTGATCTGCGAGCATACGCTCGGTCCGGCCAATTTCAAACCCTCACCAAACTCATGGAGTTGGCGGACGAGTTTGAAGATTTGGAAAAGGACAGGCAGAGGTTGAAGGCGGAGGCACAGCATACACGGCCAAGGGCAATGTATGCGGCACAGGGCGAAATGCCGCCAAACCACGATGCGCCAAATGCACATCAGCGGTTTGGGCAGGCGGCAAATGCGCAAAGGCGGGAATGGCCTACTCCCAGAATAAGGGAGAGCAGACCCCAGCAACACCAACCACAGGGCAGGATCGAGGATCCTGGCAATGTGTGCCGCAGGTGTGGGTATCCCGGGCATTGGGCTCGGGAATGCCGAAATAAGCAAATTATATTTTGCTGGAAGTGCGGCCAAGTGGGCAAAAGCACGATGAATTGTTGCCCAACAGCGGGAAACGGGCGGCGGCTCTCGTCGCAAGGAAACGAGCGAGGGCCGCAGCAACAAATTCCGCCGCGGCGTTAATTGGCAAATTGGCAGATGGAGGTGGCCGTATAGATGCGGAGGTGGCAATTGCTGGCGGATTATATAAAGCCACAATTGACACCGGTGCAACTGGCAGCTTCATCTGCGAGAAATTGGCCAGTGCATTAGGCAAGCCATACCTAGAAATGCACAGGGTACAGTTGGCGGATGGGCGATACAGCGACCTCATGCGTCGGCTCGATGTGGAAATCGCCTTTGGACACAGTGTCGCCACAATAGGGCTCCGAGTGATGCCGGGTGTGGTAGACGAACTGGTCCTTGGGTGGGATTTCCTCGGGCAGATGGGCATGAGCATGAGCTGCGCAGGCCACATATTAAATATCCCCAACAAGACGCATGGTGGGCGTTTGGCTGAAGAGCGAATCACAGTCACACGGGCGGGAGGACCCGGTGGTGATGTGGATGCGTTTCTTAGGATAGAATTAGCTGAGTTTGAGAAAATGGCGGGCGTTTCAAACATTGCGGAGCATAGCATTGTTATGAAGGACACCCGGCCGATCAAACAGCGGTACTTTCCTAAGAACCCAGCGATGCAGGCTCTCATCAATGAACAGATTGATGAGCTGTTGGCGCTGGGATGCATTGAGCCTTCGCATAGTCCGCACAGCGCGCCGATAGTCATGGTGCGAAAGAAAACCGGTAAATGGCGGTTGTGCGTGGACTACAGGCAGCTAAACGCAAGGTCAGTACCTGATGCGTATCCATTGCCTCGTATAAACCATATCCTGGATCAGCTACGTGATGCAAAATATATCAGTAGCTTGGATTTGAGGAATGGTTACTGGCAAATTCCAATGGAGGAAAAGAGCAGAGAATATACTGCGTTTACAGTGCCTGGGAGAGGACTGTTCCATTGGAAGGTTATGCCTTTTGGCCTACATTCAGCGCCGGCCACATTTCAGAGGGCGCTGGATGCCGTGATTGGCGCAGATATGCAACCGCACGCGTTTGCGTACTTAGATGACATTATTGTCATTGGACGCACGCTAGAGGAGCATATGGCCAATCTGAGAGAAGTTTTCCGCCGCTTGAAGGCGGCAAACTTACGTCTCAACGCGGAAAAGTGCGTATTCTTTAAGAAAGAATTAAAATATCTGGGTCACATGGTGACGGACCAGGGTATTAGCACAGATCCGGAGAAGGTAGCCGCAATAGCAGAATTGAAGCCGCCATCCAACTTAAAAGAACTACGCCAATATATGGGCGTTGCCTCCTGGTATAGGCGGTTCGTGCCTGGGTTCTCTGCAGTGGCACATCCTTTGAATGCACTTTTAAAAAAAGGCGTCAAATGGATGTGGACTCAGGAACAAGAAAAGGCGTTCTTGGAGATAAAGGCGAGGCTTACTGCGGCGCCGGTACTTGCTTGTCCAGATTTTGGGAAAATGTTTGTGCTACAAACAGATGCAAGTAATTACGGATTAGGCGCAATCCTGACCCAAAACTCAGGTGATGGCGAAAGAGTAATATCATATGCTAGCCGAACACTAAATTCAGCTGAGCGGAATTACTCTGCAACAGAAAAGGAATGTCTGGCCATAGTATGGGCCGTCCGTAAATTGCGTCCCTATCTGGAAGGATACCATTTTAAAGTCGTGACTGATCACATGGCTTTAAAATGGTTAAATTCTATTGAAAGTCCTGCAGGCCGAGTAGCACGATGGGCGCTAGAGCTACAGCAATATGATTTCGAGATAGCGTATAGAAAAGGCCAGCTTAATGTCGTGGCGGATGCGTTATCTCGACAACCATTAAGTGCTGATAAGTGTATGCGAACGGTGGGAATCGCTACACAAGCTGAGCCTACGTGTGCTTGGATTAAGCAAATGCGGAAGGATATAGGAGCTGCGCCACAAAAGTTTGCCGACTATTTGATAGAGGCGGGCCAGCTTTATCGTCATATCCCGCATAGAGCTGGAAATGAGGACGTGGCTGCGTGGAAATTGTGTGTGCCTACAGAGAAAAGGCCGCGAGTCATAGCCGAATGCCATGATGCGCCGGCGGCAGGACACACAGGCAGCCGGAAAACTATTGCCAGAGTAGCAGCACGGTACTATTGGCCGGGAATGTATAGAGACATCCGGGCATACGTACAAAGATGCGAGGTATGCCAGAAATATAAGGCAAGCCAGCTACAAGCGGCGGGTAAAATGCTGACGCAGATTCCCGAAGAACCGTGGGCAACAGTGTGTGCGGATTTTGTTGGACCGTTACCTCGGTCGAAACATGGCAACACTATGCTTCTGGTTTTCGTAGACCGTTTCGCAAAGTGGACAGAATTGGTCCCTTTACGAAAAGCAACGGCGGCGTCACTGCAAAAAGCGTTTCGGGAAAGAATACTTTCGAGATTTGGAGCACCGAAAGTATTAATTACCGATAACGGAACGCAATTTACCAGCCGGGCGTTCAAACGGTTCTTGGAGGATTTGGGTGTACGGCACCAATTTACAGCGCCATACACGCCACAAGAAAATCCGACCGAAAGAATGAATAGAACCGTGAAAACCATGGTGGCACAGTTTGCGGGCAAAGAGCAACGTGCCTGGGATGAGCTCCTTCCCGAAATCATCTTGGCCGTGAATACCAGTGTATCTGAATCTACTGGATATTCACCGGCGTTTTTGGTGCAAGGCCGCGAGCCGCGTTTGCCCAATGCATTGTTTGATGAAACAACCATTGGCACGGGCCAGCCGCGGCGCGAACCAGGCGAAACGGCAGAAAGATTGAAGGAAGTATTTGAGGTGGTTCGGCGCAGCTTAGAAAAAGCTGCGCAAGATCAGGCCCGATACTATAATCTACGCCGTAGGCCTTGGAAACCCATTGTCGGCGATATGGTATGGGCCAAAGAGCACCAATTGTCGAATGCGGTAGAAGGTTTCGCAGCCAAACTAGCCCCAAAGTTTGGCGGACCTTTTCGCATTGTCGACTTTGTATCGCCAGTTATAGTAAAGTTGCAAGGCATGAATGGTGAGCGGACCAGAACGGCACACATTAGCTCCTTAAAACCTCATGGCCAAGTTAATTCGAGCCAACCCAAAGTTTAGAAAAAAAAGGGTAAAGGCGGCAATAAGAAAATAAAATTTATGTTCTATAAAAAAAAAAAAAAAGCTATAACTGGCGACGATGCAGTTTAGGCGGCACTAGAGCACAGTGGATAGATGCTAGAGGCAGTCCAAGAAAAAAACTGCGTAGTGCGTCAACATAGTAACAGCCAATATTGCGGCGGCCACTATGAAAAATAATGCCTTTAAGAAAAAAAACTGCGCAAACAATATTTGTTTATAGCCACAAGTGAAATGGTCTCTGGCAATTTACATTTTTAAAATATGTATATAAATTGCGGAAAAAAAAAATAGCACAACCTGTAGCTGATAATAACAAAAAAAAAATAATAAAAATTGTGCGTTAAGAAAAAGACTGCTTGTTGGCGGGAAAAAAATATTCAAATATGTTGTACACGAGAGCGGTGCACTGCTTACCGGATAAAAACACTAACACAAAGGTATGTAAGCAGTGCGGTACTCACCCATGTTTGAAGTGTCTCACATATACATAGACTTGTATGCACTTCTATGTTGGTGCGAGTGAAATGCATGTATCACACATATATGATATGCAAATCAACCACCAACGGATAGATAGAGTGCGGGAGAAACACTTACACATAGATATGAGCTGCTCAGAGATTAGAAGAGAGCTCATATGTGTACGTGGAGCGAGCTAAAGCTGGAGAGGAACCGTTAGGACATATTCCTCGGGTCTCCAAACGGCGAAGCGGCACCAGCTGGACTTTGGAAGTGGCGTGATCTGCTATGCAGCGGTCATTTCAAAGTGGACAAGCGAAAAGCAAAGTTGATAGAGCGATTTTTTTTCCCGACTTAAAAAAAAAAAAAATTTTTAAAAAAATGGAAGCTGAAAAAGTAAAAATTTTGGACGCGCCTACACCGATGGAGGTAGCCGAGACGGCAGCGGACGCGGTAGCGGACACGGTAGCGGACACGGTGGCGGACGCGGTGGCGGACGAGGTGGCGGACGACGTGGCGGCCGAAGTGGCGGAGGAGATGGCAGCCGATATGGAGGAGGAAACGGGGTCGGTGATCTCGGTCAGCTCGACTGAGAGCGATGGCGGCAAGCCGCGCCTAGTCCTGCTGGGCCGGGAAGAAAAGTGGATGGCGGATCGATGGCGCACCCGACACTTCATGATGTTGGAGACATTTAGTTTCCCAAAAGTGTCGGGGTGCGGAGGCTTATCGCTGCGGGAGCTCTCCGAGCCAGCGAGGCCACCACGATCAGACACTTCAGAGCCACCAAATCTGGCTGAAATGTTAAAGAAATACGAACAGCGCCAGCAACAGCCACAGCCACAGCAACAACTACAGCCACAGCCACAACAACAGCCACAGCAAGCACCAAAAACACAGCAGCCACAGCCAACGCAGCAACAACAGCGGCAGCCCCAGCAACAGCAACGGCAGCCCCAGCAACAGCAACGGCAGCCACAGCAACAACAGCGGCAGCCCCAGCAACAGCAACGGCAGCCCCAGCAACAACAACGGCGGCCACAACAACAACAGCGGCAGCCACAGCAACAACAGCGGCAGCCCCAGCAACAACAACGGCGGCCACAGCAAAAACAACGGCGGCCACAGCAACAACAGCGGCGGCCACAACAACAAAATCAACAACAACAACAACAGCAGCAACCCGTCAGACGAATGCGGCCCTTCCCAGCCATGTCTGACGAAGACATGAGAAGGGCGCTTCGCCGACAACGGCTCCAGAGAGAGCAGCAAATAAATCAGCGCCAACAAAATGTGGCCCAGAATCGCCTCGACCGGCTGAGGCGGACACTGGGACAGGAGAACACGCCTAGGCGGAGGTGGCGCCTGATTGAGGACGAGGCCGCGTGGCCCAAGAAAGTCTTGGAGGCCATCAGGCGCAGACTGCTGCGCGGCCCGCCCAAAAACGTTGGCGGCCAACTGGTGACCGCGGCAGAAGGCCTGTTTAGGGTGCGTTGGTGTCGGGGCGGAGACATCAAGGTGTATGCCCTAGACGTTTAGGAAAGAAAAAATATATTGAAAAAAAAAGAATTTGGGAAAAAAAAATAAATAAACGAAATTGGATTTAAATTGTTTAGTTTTTCGTATATTCACATTTCAGGAAAAAAAAATTTTCAGAAAACATGCAGCCACCACTCACACAAAAAAAAAAAAAAAAAAAAAAAAAATAAACACACACACCTTACAGCTATCGTCGGTGCCTCACTCCTGGGTAGCAGGGGCTGACGGCGGTGTAGACGTGCCGGGTCCAAAGAGGGACTTAGGCGGTAAAAATACACAAAGTAAAATATTTGCCGGGTCCAACGAGAGGCCCAGGCGTTGTAAATAAAATATTTGCCGGGTCCAATGAGAGGCCCAGGCGTGTAAAATAAAACATTTGCCGGGTCCAGCGTGAGACTTAGGCGTACCCCATAGGCAGAATTGCAGGCCGGGCCAAAATATGCAAATTGGCGCAAGGCTGCAATTCATAAATGGGAAGGCGGACGGCGATTCCGCAAGTGCAGATGGGTCGGTAGACAGGGTGTCTACCTTCTTCACATATCTGGGAAGAGATTTGCGTGGTAAAAAAAGGTTTTTTATAATATTTTAAAATTCACTAATTACCTGGCACATTTGTCACAGCAGTCTCTTCCTCTTGTTAATAACACAGCTGGTGATAGCGTTGCCAGTCGCGCATGCGCACAGGTGGCATCACCAGAATAAAGTAAATACACACTAAAAAAGCTGATTGATGCGGTAGCACAACAGAAAGCTGATAGCTGTAACAGTGGCGGTAGAATTTCGAATCATGGGCGGGGAAAGAAAAAAAAAGGGAAACAAAAAAAAAAGAAAACATAATCAAAAAAAATAAAATAAAAAAAATAATAAAGACTCAGGCCGATGCAGCTTGGCAGCTGTGGGCAAAGCCAAGTGTGTACTTGGGACGCGGTGGTCGATAAATGAGCAGAAAATTTTTGTACACTTTTGCTGCGTTCGCCGTGACTCCGGTTGAGGGAGCTCGGGAGCGAGTAAACTTTTGCTGCGTGAGCCGTGACTCCGACTGAAGGAGCTCGGGAGCGGGCAAAAGTTTGCTGCGTTCGCCGTGACTCCGATTGAGGGAGCGCGGGAACGAGCAAAAGTGTAGTCAACGCTGCTGGCTACTCTCCCAAAGAGGGGAGGTAGCAGAGCGTTTCGGGAGGCCGTTCCGTCGCTTGACCTGGTGCCGATTTATGGCATAGGCAAGGGCGAACGATGGATGGTGAGTGGCGCTCAGCTCACGAGGAGGATCCGCAGGGGGCGGTGCGACCAGCCGCGGGCGCCATACCACTTGGCAGAGCAACAGCTGGGCCAATGTTTGCGATCCGCCACAAGAGCAAAGTTCTATATTACTTTTTTTTTCTTCCCAATTTTTTTTTCTTTACCGAAGAAAGGGGGGAGTGTGAGGAGGCGAATCGCCACCTCACAACATTCGGATAACTTTCCCATAAGCACACTGCTTGCACTGCTTGGTGAGAGTACTCTCACTAACAGCAACAACTGCTTGGTGAGAGTACTAACACCAACAACTGCAGCAGTTGGCGCGCTTAATTGCATTAGTATGTGTAAAGAAAGCCACTAATACTAAGGAAAAGATAGCGGCCAAGTTTTGGCGGGCTTTTTAGGAGAAAGTATTGGTGTGTACGTGTGAGTGTAGAGTAGGCGATAGGGATAGATTCGAGTAGGCTGTACTCTGTCTTTTTAGGGAATTAAGATAGGTAGATAAACAGAGTACAGTTTAGGATATGTTCGTATTAGTTTTGGCGGGAATTCCAGGATTTGGCGGGATCGAGAGCCTTTATAAGGCGGATCAGTGGCCAAATCTGGGTGATTCCGAGTAGAGAGTTGGACGCGACGACTTCGAGCAGTCGACCGAAGTGGAAAAAAAGTGAAAAGTGAAGGCCACGTAGTGAAAATATTAAAGTACAGTCAGAAGTAAAATTCGAAAATTAGAGTGCCACTCTAATTTTCATAATAAATACCTAAGTGCAGTGACCGGTAGTGCCGACAATTAAAAGGCGTACGGAAAAACCAATAAAGACTTTGAGTAAAATAGTAGCGCACCGGGTGCGACCGCGTCGGGAGTTTAACGACCCGTCAAATAAACTCAGCCTGAAAATAAGGTTTGCTACCAGGAGAAATCTGGGTAAGCGTCGCCAAGGGCGTAGTTTAAGCAACTGCAACTACAATTAATATATATAAGTTTTAATATAAAATTGATCATTATTAACTTGACAAGATTTTGTTTGTTACCTTACGTTTTAAATATAAGTACAGCATATTTTGTAAAAGTAGCGAGCGTGTCGGCTCAATATAAGTGTTTTAAAGAAGTACCGCGAAACGGCGGAAAATATATGTATTAAATTTAAGGCAAAGTGTTTTCTTTTTTCAAATATCAAAAGTCTCAACAAATACAAATTTGTTGTGACCTTTACCCTGGGCATAGCTGAGCTATCCCAGCCGTTGTTCTGGACAAAACCAGAGGTCGTTACAAATTATGAAAAATCATCAAGATCGGAGAACATTTAAAAATGGAATTATTGCCGCCGCGGCACCATTGTGCGGCGGGCGCGACGACATAAGTCGCGTCGCCAGCGGTCACACCTCTGCTGGGATTGGTGCAGGTCCCTGCAGCTGTACTGCTACTGCCAATAAGATGACTAGGAAGATGCTCCGCGCGGATGCCGACGTCCAGGAAGACTCGGACCGCGATAGCATCAATACAGCGGATGAAGACGCTTTACTGCGCTCTCCAGGCGATGACCGAGGTGCCATTTCTGCTCCCAAGAAAGGGCCGAAGTCAAAGCCGAGTAAGGAGGGGCTTAAATCAAAAGCTCAGTACAAGGCTGCTGTTCGGAGCAGCAGCCAATAAACAGCAAATTACCACATAATATAAAAATTGTATATTTAACATAAATGATGTGCCCTGCGTGGCCAGTCCTTAACTTCAGTACTTATTTTTAACTGTAATCTAAGCTTTTGTTACCTCTAAAGTTAGTTGTAAAGCGTCAGTAGCTGAGTGAAGCCGCAAAATAATTCAGTTGTACACATGTTAATAACATAACATAATCAAGCACAAAACTACTCACAATACATACATATATACATATACAATAAAACACATAAGCAAACATAAAACTATTCTCAATACAACATACAATATACAATACAATATAAACGAAACAAAACTAAATTCACGGGCATAATAATAAACATATAAATATAAGTTTAACAAAACGCGTACTTTTTATTTTAATTTTATAAGGCGTTTTAAGTTGCTGAAAAAGCTCAGCAGCTCCCAACATTTGGAGGCCCCGGCGAGATATTACCTGTGAAGTTTAGTTTTCTAATTTGTTTATAAGAATTTGTTCAAATATTAAACAAATTGTTGAATAAAATAACATTTTAAAGCTGTGCGTTTAACATTACATAGCATTATCATTGCGTACTTACATTCGTGCATATGCATATATAAGATCCGTTATTTTTCGCATTTGCTTTTGTCGTCGTGTTTACATACAGTAGCAATAAAAAGTATTCGCCCTTCTGCATAGAAAATTCGCTAACGCGCGTGGTGTTGAACTTTTCGTTAACAGTGTATGTGCAATTGCTCAAGAAAACGTGTAATTTCGTCAAAATTTGGTACAGTTGAGCATTAAGCGGTAGTTAACAAATACAGTGCTCATTGTGCAACGGATTTTATACAGGCATAACCTCATCTTTTAGTTGTGAATTTCTTTGAACATTACAAAATGTCGTCTATTGAAACTCCAATTAATGAAGAACTCAATAATGTTCCTCAAAGCAATGACCAAATGCAAATAGACCGCGTTTCATTTCTCAAAATAAAGACGGCAGCTATTTTCGACCGACTTGAGTGTCTATCTAAGGAGATGGATTCAGACAAAATACATGGCATGGATGAATACGGATCAAGGGAACTCTTGGAATTGCTAAACAAGCTAGACGCAAATTTCACTAAGGCGCATACAGGTCTGGAAGAACTTAATTTTGATTCCATTTGCAGTGATCTACCAGGAAAATTTGACACCGTTTTATTGCATTTAAGAACCAGTGTGCAACGAGAGATTTGCAAGCACAGTCCGCCTCAGCATTGCTCCATGTTTCGGCTGAACTCAAATGAGGCACAGTCTATCGTCGTTATGGCTAACAGATCGCGCTTACTACAACTAGAGCTTCCAAAATTCAGTGGCGCTTATACTGATTGGGCAAACTTTCACTCAATGTTTACTGCAGTCATCGACAAGGAGGGCGAGCAAACATCCATTGAAAAATTGCAGCACTTGCGTTTAAGTGGAACGGCCTTGGACACTATACAATCTTTGGAAATAAGCGAAGCTAATTATAATATCGCATTAGACATTCTCAAAAAACGTTTTGATAACAAGCGTCTTATTTTGCAGGCACACGTCAGAAAGGTATTTGAGCTGGATAAAGCAGATGCGTCGGCAGGCAAATTAAGAGAGCTGACTGATAAAGTCACTGCCCATCTGCGCGCATTGCAATCTTTGGCATCAAAGGAGGAAATAGCTAGTTAGTCCAAGTAGTCCTTCAAAAGGTCGATAAAGCTACTCAGGCTAAATGGGAGGAGAGTTCATCGATCCACGAGCTGCCATCCTGGGATAAATTCTCCGCCTTTTTGGAAAAACTCTGCAGAACCTTGGAAAATGTTGAACATTCAACACAATCTTTTCAGGTTGGCTCAAAGACCGTGAGTACACATAAAAGAAATAGTTTTGTTGTTTCAAGCGCACAAGGAAGTGGTTGCACATTTTGCAAGGAGACCAACCACAGAATTTATCATTGTCAACGTTTTACTACACTTTCGCCAAATGCTCGTCTAAAGGAGGCTAAGGAACTTGAGCTTTGCCTTAATTGCTTGAGAAAGGGGCATCAGCAAAGAGAATGCAAATCTGGAACTTGCCGCGTTTGTAATTCCAAACACAATACGCTGTTGCATTATAATGATTGTGCTATTGCATCCACGCATTCCTCGGTTCCAGACTCCGCATTATCGCCAATCGTCTGTCAATCTAGCTCAATGGTTGCAATGTCGCCCGATTCGCCAAAAGTCCTTCTATCTCAAAACCCTTCTGACGTTGTGTTCTTAGCAACTGCAATAATTCTTATAAAAAACATAGCTGGCGCATTTGTCCCATGTCGTGCACTTTTGGACTCCGGCTCTCAGCTACACTTCATTACAACTCGCTTCGCTAATCAATTGCAACTTCGTAAAACAAAATCCCTAGCAACTGTCTCTGGCATCGGGGATTGTAACTTCGCAACAGATGAACACTCGGTTCAACTTGTAATAAAACCTCGAATTTCAAATTTCTCAACATCCATTACTGCGGTCATTGCCAAAATGATCACCGACAATCAACCTGGCCTTTCTGTTAATGCTGATGCTTGGAGCATTCCAGCAAACATACATACAAACATACGATCCCACTTTCAACTTACCACAACGCATTGACCTACTCATCGGCGCCGGAATATTTTACGAGTTACTTTGCGTAGGTCAAATCAAGCTAGCTTCAGGACTGCCCATATTACAGAAAACTCATTTCGGCTGGATCGTATCCGGCGGTGGCCATCAGGCACCAAAACTTTCGTCGCTCATCATCAACCAAAAGTCCTCTGACGCATACCATCCTGACACTCGGCTGGACGAATTGGTACGTCGCTTTTGGGAAATAGAGCACCCATTCGAATCGATATCAAAGGTGACACAAGAGGAACTCGATTGCGAGGCCCACTTTCAACAGAATACTGGCGAATACTCGGTTCGCCTTCCTTTGAAGTTAGGTCTGGAATCTTTAGGCGATTCATTCATACAGGCAAAACGACGATTTGAAAATCTCGAACGCAAACTGGGCCGCAATTCTGAGCTCAAGGCAAAATATTGTGCTTTCATTAGGGAGTATATCGAACTTAACCACATGTCAAAGGTTTCAAGTACAGCTCTGCATGAATGCAAATATTTCCTGCCACATCACTGTGTCTTCAAGGAGGACAGTACTACAACTAAGCTGAAAGTCGTATTCGACGGCTCTGCAGCAACAACTTCAGGCTTATCGTTAAATGAGCTACTCATGGCAGGGCCCACAATTCAGCCCAAGCTTTTCCATACCCTGATTCGTTTTCGCTTTTTTCCAATTGCCATTACAGCAGATATCTGCAAAATGTACAGATGCGTGAAGGTCGCAGCACCTGATAATATGTTACAATGCATACTATGGCTAGACACATCTGAAGATGACATTCAAATCTACAAATTGGACATAGTCACGTATGGTACTAAGCCTGCAGTGTTCCTAGCCGTTCGTGCGATGCAACAGCTCGCCATTGATGAGCGATCTTTATATCCAATCGGCTCGCAAATTGTCTTACGAGATTTTTATGTAGATGACATGCTAGCTGGAGGCAACACTTTGGATGAAGTTAATGAAATAATCAGTCAAACTACTAAACTACTCTCTCGAGGAAATTTCCAATTACGGAAGTGGTGCTCTAACAAAGCAGAGGTTTTATATGGTGTACCAGATTCCGAACGGGAAAAATTCGTCAAATTCGATGACAACAGCGATGTCACCAAAGCTCTTGGTCTTGTATGGGACCCACTTAAAGATAACCTTATATTTTCTTACTCGCCTCAGCGCAGCGCTTTTAAGCACACTAAACGCTCAGTTTTAGCAGCTATAGCTCAGTGCTACGATCCTCTTGGATTAATTGGTCCTAACTTGACAAGAGCAAAAATTATAATGCAGCGCATGTGGAGGGACAAGCTGGAGTGGGATGAAAGCTTGCCTCAATCGTTAAACACCGCCTGGTCCGCATTTTACGAGGATTTTGAAGACGTGAAACACATCGCATTCCCTCGGTATACCCTTCATCCTGATGCTGCAGTCGAAATACATGGGTTTTGCGATGCCAGCCTCGAAGCTTATGGTGCATGTGTCTATGCTCGCTCACATAAAGGCAATGAGGTCCAAGTCCATCTCTTATGTTCAAAATCTCGCGTAGCCCCTCTGAAAACCCTCACCGTGCCTAAGTTGGAGCTTTGTGCGGCAGCATTGCTTGCTCAATTGTCATGCGAAATTATAAGAACCATACCATCTGACGGTAAATTTCATTGCTGGTCAGACTCATCAGTGGTTCTAGCCTGGTTACAAGAAGAATCATCTAAATTCAACGTGTTCGTCGCAAACCGTATTAGTGCCATACAGCAGCTGACAGAAAATATGGAGTGGCACTACGTACCTACACTTTTAAATCCAGCCGATATGTTGTCAAAGATAGCTGCTCCGCGAGAACTCTTGAAATCTTCGCTTTGGATGAATGGCCCTTCGTTTCTGCAAGGTGAAAAAATTGGTTGGCCTAAACAGCTTGCAAAACCAACCAAAACTCCCGAGATACGACAAAAAGTTATGCTTATTTCCTCTGAGTGCAATGACATATCACTTTCCTTCAAGTACATTAATTCATTTGGTACGATGCAACGCATATTTTGATACCTACACAAATTCATCACATGCAATAAATCCCAGCTAACATCAAATAACATTCAACAGGGAACAAAAATACTTATTCGTATTGTTCAACGAGCTCATCTTCTCCAAGAATATCAATCGCTTCTTAATAAGAAAAGTGTTCATTCGTCCAGCAGTATCTTTCCATTTTCCCCATTTCTTGATGATTTGGGACTCATTCGTGTTGGTGGCCGCTTAAAGCATTCAAGTCTCGGCTTTGACGCCCGCCACCCTATAACTCTTCCTAAAAATCATCCACTTACATTCTCTATCATAGCATATATGCATCGCAAACAACATCATGCTGGTCCACAAGCACTTCTAGCTTCAATTCGACTTCAATTCTGGCCAATCGGTGGTAGAAAGACTATTGCAAGAGTCTTGCAGAAGTGCATCATATGTTGCAGATCACGCCCTCACCTTATTGAACATATCATGGCTGACCTACCCAAAGAGCGCTACTGGCTTCTCGGGCATTTCTGGTGACCGGTGTAGACTATTGCGGTCCCTTTTATTACAAATCAGAATTACGAAACAAACCATCACAAAAATGTTACGTCAGTATTTTCATCTGTTTTGCAACAAAGGCCGTTTGCATAGAACTTGAAAAGGATCTTTCAACTGCTGCATTCTTGGGCGCACTCAAGCGCTTCGTTGCAACGCGTGGCATACCGATGTGCATTGTAACGACCTCTGGTTTTGTCCAGAACAACGGCTTATATAAAATAGATATATGTATCAATATATATATATAGAAATTAAATGATTTTTGCACTTAAATAATTCACTTGCATTAGATTGTGGTAATGCACTTAAGAATTTCCAAAATCGCATTTGCACAGCCGCAGTGTCGTACTTAGACTGACCTTTGTCGATGTTAAGCATGACTTAGGCAGCTAAGCTTTAAAGATGTAAAACAAAAAGTTATGCGCATGAAGAGCGTGCATTATGTGACATATGCTTTCTCTTGCTCTTTCTTTTGTCTAATGCAATTAAGCGCCGCTCGCGCCAAAACTTCTAACGGCATAATCATGTGACTACGAGAGGTCGTTGACCCCCTAAAGAGCGCTGTTACTTATTCTTAAGCTCGCTAAAGCTCGATTATTAGGTCTATTTTCAAAATGCAGAATTAACGAAATTTAAGGTTCATGACTTGGGTGTATGGCCACTACAGCACAGTTAATGGAACGACTGTCATACTGTCGAGGCATTCACTGAATTGCTGCAGATTATTTCTTTACTTGAATGTCTTTTAAATGGTATATCCCTAAGTTTTTTTCTTGTTCGTTTTCCAATTGGTAGAACGCGTTCCCAACTTTACGACATACTTTAGCTGGCATAAAAACAGGTGCTAGCTTAGAACTGAATTTCTTAGAAGCATCACTCTGACAAAAATTGCGGGCGAACACTTGGTCACCAACTTTCAGTGAGATATTTCGACTACGTAAATTGGAAGTCCTAGCATTTTTCTCAGCAATCTTATTTTGAGCGGCTTGTCTGATAACTTCAAGAACATCTGCAGGCTGTATCAAGGTATCATAAGAAACCAATTTTAAACTGCGAAGCAGATCATAATCTTTCCCATTAAGTATCATATTTTGACCAAACACTAGAAAATAAGGAGAATACCCTGTACTGCGATGAAAGTTAGCTCTAAGCGCAGCTCCTATTTCGGGCAGTTTCTGATCCCAACTCGAATGGTCTTTGCCAATGTAGGCTCTTATACCTGCTAAAACGGACCTATTCAACCGCTCACTTGCATTTGCGTGTGGCGAATATATCACTGTGCACATATGTTTTATTCCAAAACGTGTAAGGAAAGATTTGAACAGGTTCGAAACAAATTGTGAACCATTATCAGTTAAAATAGTTTCAGCCACGCCAAAAGTACAAAATATGGTATTTTCCAAATAATAGCAAATCTTATCGGAAGTGAATTTTTTCAAAGGTGACAGGAAATGAAATTTTGTGTGATGGTCAACTATGATTAAAAGACCTATATTTCCGCTCTTTGACCTCGGGTATGGTCCTAACAAATCCATATAAAGTTTTTGAAATGGGCGTTCTGATGTCATTGGCTTCCCCATAGGTGGCCTTAAAACTGTATTTCGACTTTTAGTCGATACTTTTAGTATCACATTTTGAAATGTAAGCCCCTTATTTAAGTAACCATTTCGGGTCAAAATTAATATCTTTTTAACTATTCTACCGTTTTACCCCTATACCACAATGTGAAGCATTAGGCGGGTCGTGAGCTCTGGAAATTATATTGTGGGTGAGCTTTTCTGGAACCCATAGCTTCCAAGTTAAATTTTCTTGAGCAAGGTCTACCGTTGCGTGCTCTGTCCTTTTATACACAAGGTTTTCTTTTATTTTCAAGTCTGGTAATTTGGACTGACTTAAGCGAATTCTTTTTAAAAGATCTAGATATTCAGGGGACTTAAATTCAGCCGATGTCAAATCCACGATTGGGCCTTGATCTTCTAACTTTTCGACATCATTTTGACGCGATAGAGCATCTGCTACTAAATTTTGCGAACCACTTCTGTGTGTTATTTTAAAATCAAATCCTTGCAATTTTATCGCCCATCGAGCGAGCCTGCCAGATAAATCTTTTTGCCTCATGAGCCATTGCAATGAAGCGTGGTCGGTTATGACTTGAAACTCTTGTCCATCCACATAGGCTCTGAACTTCTTGATGCCTTTAATTACCGCTAGATATTCTAACTCTGTTACGGAGTAATTGCGTGGGGTGTCTGTGCCTTTGACAGCTTTTCGGACATATAGGCTATTGGCAATTCTACTCCCTCTTCATTCTGTTGAGCTAAAACACAACCTAGACCAAAGGTACTACCGTCACATAGTAGAGTAAAAGGCTTGGAAAAATCGGGAGTTGATAATACTGGTGCTGAAGTTAAGCATTGTTTAAGTTGTTCAAATGCTTCTTCTGCCACAGAATTCCAACTAAGTGACTTATTTTTCTTTAATATGTGAGGAGGCGTTTTGCCACCTCACAACATTGTTCCGCAATTGCAAATAGGGCAATATCAAAACTGCTTGAACTGCTTGGTGAGAGTAACGGTGAAAGCGCTCTCACTCTCACCAACACTAGGTCAAGCATAGCGTCTTTAAGCTTGGCGCCAAAATAATTGTTTGGTATTAGTGCGTAGGTTGATAGTATTAGTTTATAGGTGTAAGTGGAGAGTAGGTAATATTATTATTAGAATAGTTATGTAGATAAACAGAGCGCCGTTTAGGATTTATAAGTATAGTTTTGGGCGGGAATTCCAGGATTTGTCGGCGATCGAGTTCGTATATAAGGCGGATCAACAGCCAAATCTGGACAGAACAATGAGTGAAATAAACACAGTCAGAACAGTGAGTGATCAAGTTAAAGTCAGTGCCGCAGTTAAAGGCGTTTTCGTACAATAAAAATACTACCCTATTTAATACAGTCGTAAAGGACGGAAAAGAGATAATTAATTAGTAGCGCACCGGGTGCGACCGCGTCGGAAGTCTATACGTTTCGTGTACGAGCCACGCCGAGTAGCATTGCTACCAGGATTTTATGTGTGAGCGTATCGCCGTAAAAGGGCGGATTAAAGTATAATTTGTAAAATCATAAATTGTTAGTTTTAAGTGCAACATTGTTTCCCACAAATATTTTTGCTAAAAATATTATTTTGTGTAAACTAGAGAGCGTGCGGGCTCGATTTAAGTGTATGTATTGTGATATTTGACCGCAAAAAGGCGGATAATATATTTTTAAAACTTAAAGCAAATTGTGTATTGTTTAAAATATCGAAAGTCTCAGCAAAATATAAATTTTGTTGTGATGTTAACCCTGGGCATAGCTGAGCTATCCCAGCCGTTGTTCTGGACAAACCAGAGGTCTTTACAAATAATTCTGTTAAAGGAAAACTAATTGTTGCTTAATTGTCGACAAACCGCCGGTACCATCCTGCCATTCCCAAAAATCGTCGGAGTTGTTTTACTGGCTTAGGTACTGGTAAATCGACAATCGCCTGTATTTTGCCGGGATCAGTTTTTAGTTGGCCATAACCAATTAAAAACCCTAGATACTTAATTTCTTTCATGCAGAATTTGGATTTGGCAATATTTATTGTTAATTTTGTTTTTCTTAAGTGAAGCGCCACCTCTTGTAACAGTATCATATGTTGTTCAAAGTCATCTGATAGAACTAATAAGTCGTCTTAATAAACAAATACGCGAGTTCGTAGGTCAATAGGAATCACATAATCCATAAGCCTACAAAGCGTTTGGGCCGCATTTGTTAGACCAAACGGCATAACTTTATATTGATATAATCCACGATTTGGAACAGTGAAGGCTGTATACTGGCGAGAAGCCTCGTCTAATGGTATCTGCCAATATGCATGCTTCATATCAATACCAGTTATGTGTTTCGCTGGTGGTAATCTACTCAAAATGCCATGGATATGCATCCTTTAGGATATATTTGTTTATTACCCTAGAATCTAAACATAGTCATTTTTTATCAATTTTTTCTACCATTACACTATTGCTGCTCCAGGAACTTGTGGACTTCTCTATCACATCTAATTTTAACATATTTTCGACTTGCTCAAACATTATTTTCTCTTTAGCTGGAGAAATTGGCCAGTGTCGCTGTTTTACGGGAGTGTCAGTATTCAACTTAATAGAGTGACTGACAAGATTAGTGCGGCCTAAGCCTTCTTTCTTAAATGAAGGAATAGTATCTATTATAGATTGTAATTTGTGATTTTGCTCTGGAGTAAGGTGGTGCATTTTTGGCGAATCTTTAATTTCTTTACAAGTATTCAACTTGCTAACGCTTGCGTTTTCCATCATTAAAGTTTTCAAAAGACCAAACTTCTGCCAGAAATCTATACCTAAATATACATCTTGTTCTAAGTTCGGGACTATATATAATACTAAATCTTTAATTTGATTTCGGAATTTGATAGGGACAGTAAGCGAAGCCTTAACTGCACATCGCTGGTTACCAGCTGTCTTAATACGCCCTGAACATTTCTTTGTTTTTGGGTGTTCAATTAACGCTCTAGCAGCTGTACCGCCTAAACAACTAAGGGTGGCCCCTGAGTCTAATAAAGCTTTAAATGTGTGCCCTTGAATTTCTAAATCAGTGTATATTCTATCGTCAGAACTCATAAAAATTGCTGAAACAAACATTTTACGAGTCCTACGAACCTTCCGAAATTCTTTCAAACGCTGAGTGGAGTGCTTCGAGTGAGTTGTTAGATCTATTCTACTAATTTCAATCTCCATCTCTGGCGTTTTACAATCAATTAAATCAGTCTGGGTTGATCTTTCTCTTATTCCCTCAAGTTCTTGTTTTGTCTAGATGCGTCAGGCTTGAGTTCACTGCAGCATCCCTCTTTGGGTTTTCCGACGGGTTGCACTTGCTACATTGAGGATTATATGTGTTTTTGGCTCCGCATCCATAACAAAAAACCCTTCTTTCTCTAATGCAATCGTCGAAACGATGACCTGCTTTGTCACAATTCCAACAAACGAGTCGATAGCGGCGTATCTCTGATACGTTGGCTTCTTCAAGTTCGTCTTCCTCACTCAAAATTTCAGAGACATTAGGCCTACCTAACTTAGGACGGAATGGGACCGCATTTGTTTCCCTACAGAAATTCTCATGCTTTCGAACCTCTTCTCTAAGTTCTCTGACACTATTTATTTTTAGATGCAAAAGTTCATACCTAAGCGTGGTTCTAGCATTACGCTTTAAAATATCAATAAGCTTCTGCTCGCTGATTTCTTCTAGAAGGCGCGCTACCAATTCCTCAACTGTAGACTGATAATCGTTGAAAGATTCATTGTCTTTCTGTTTTCGCTTTCAGTTCCCACAAATCAAAATCATCTTTAGCGTCATCAAACCTCTGAATGCTGAACAAAAGGATTGCCATGAAAATTGGAAGTTCTTTTTGTGGAAATTCCAAAACCAATCACTTGCTTTACCTATAAACAGTAATTGCAAGTTGTCACACAAAAGAGCGTAATCATGGTTTAAGGTCTGTGCTGTTAGTGAACGTACTCTATATAGAAATTCCTCTACATGCATTGAGTCTTTAGAGCCATCGTACTTTAGACGCCAACTAGCTAGAATCTCTGCTGCTTTCTCTGGGTGTATATTAGAGCTTACAGGTACATTTCTGTTATATTCCACTCTCTCAAATTCAAATGGCTGTGACGCGTCCATTGACATTCTTGATGGTGCTCGGGATCTTTCCTTAATACTTTCTAGGTTGACCCGGTCAACATTTAAATTTCTCATCTGGAACACCTAGCTCGTCCATCATGGATTTTTGTTTGGCCTGAATTAGGGTATGTATATAGCTCGTAACATTTTCTTGTATTTCAGCCTCACTAACCCTGTCTGAATGATCTTTGGGTTCTTGATTATCCCTATATTCACATTGAGACAATTTTTGCCTCTTTCTATTTCATTCGCTTTGCCAGTGCACTATGGGCGATTAAAACTTTCTGCTGTTGTAAGTGCGCAAATTATCATTTGTTTCATTTAAATTAATAAGTGTAACATGGATAGCAAAGCTGAAGGTATTTATAATCTATTATTTACGATAAATGTGCATAAATGTTCGTGGTGTTTTTAATGTCCAGTGTTATTGTTGATTGTATTTTTAGCAAAAATCTAACAATTTTAATTGTGTTCCGTGGAGTATTTTTTGAAAAGTGCAAATCAAAACATGCAACTAAAAATGGCAAGTTACTAATCAATGTGTCTAGTTTGTTGTAGTTGTAGTAATCATTTTTTCTGCTCGTTTTTGTTCCTTTTGAAAAAAATGCACTTGAAGCTTCCTGGAATATACTGCTAAGCCATCACCATCGAAGATGGGTCGTCCGAAAGTTGGATATGCCGAAGCCGGGCCTAGACTAAAAAGACAAATGGCTTCAGAAGTTGCCGTTCAGAATGACTGCTCTACTGCCTTACTTTTGCATGCCGCCTCGCATCTGCGCGTAAAAGTAATGATAATAAAGTGGTTGGCGTACTGCAAAATGTAATGACTGCGGAATATGTTGAGAATCCCGAAATAAGAAATCAACCGGGACCAGATCGCGTCTCTAATATTGAAGCATTAGCTTTTTTATTGGAGAATAATTTCACAAAGCAGCAATATATCAACTTTACACAACTCTACAAGGTGCACGGCTGCAATATATGTCCTGGGTATGACTTAATAAGATCTACAAAGTTGCAATGCAGACCGTTAGAAATTAGTATTACAGAAACTGCGGCAGGGGTTTCTCTGCAGGATTTGCAAAGCCACACAGCTGAAAGAATAGTGAACTTACAAAATGATGTTTTAGAGAAAATGGAAAATGTAACGGACTGCACCCTTATTTTAAGCTATGGATTTGATGGATCGACGGGTCAAAGTTCGTATAAACAAAAATTTGATTCAGATGAGCCCGATTTCTTAGATCAATCGCTGTTCGTATCAGCTGTTATATCAATACGTCTAATTGATTCTTTAAATCGCGTAATATGGTTAAATAGAAGCCCACAGTCAGTTACGATTTGCAGGCCTTTAAAAATTGAATTCGCGAAAGAGAGCTCCGCAAAAATCATATGCGAAAAAGAAAATTTAGATATGCAAGTAGCAAAATTGGAAAAGTTTAAATGGCAACCTTAAAATATTTCTATAGTTTTTAAAACATATGTCATTAATTGATGGAAAGGTATTAAATGTCATAACTGGTACAAAATCCAATCAATGTTGCCCAATCTGTGCTGTAAATCCTTAGCGCGAAGTAATCCCGATAAAGCCCATCTTGAAGAAGATGAGGAAATAGAGGAGCTTAATCCATATATATACTATATTTATGTATGTGTGCTTGTATTTTTGTGTGAGTGTGTTCGTCAATTTAATGTGCGTAAATGTTTGTATAAGGTTAATTTATATTCAGCTATAGGTAGCCCTTTTCACGCGTGCTTCACATTCATCGTTTATATGGAAAATAGCCCAGTCGACCAAATGCTGCTTAACTTTATCACACAAAGCTGCGCGAAATTGAAGTGGGGATAGCTTCAGGAAATATATTACTCTAAGAAACAGCAAATGTTAGCAACGAAAATTGCAGGGCACGATTATTGAGTTTTAAAAATAGTTTTGGACTTGGGACCTCAATTTGTTTTAAAGCATTTCATCAAAATACAAATAGTTTGTATAATATGAAAATTTCTCTTTTTATACAGAAATCCACAAAAAAAACTTGATCCCGACTATTCCTGCGGTATAAAAAAGGAGCGTTTGCCCAAGTCTGAACCATATATGACGCGCCTACAAGCCCGCAGATCTTTACAATTGGCAGCAATGAATATACCCAATGTCCTTAGAATGAGCATCCACTGGAGCCACGTAAATCCACATCAGGTAGCCCAACGGTAGATCTTTTACCTGATATAGATAACATAATTTCACTGCTCAAGCTGCTTTTGAGCCATCGAGGCTTACTACAACTGGAAGCACCATTAAAGCTAAACAGTCGATGTGCAATCTCTTGCATCTTCTACCAGCATCGCAATTAGCTCATCTGGACTGTTGAATAAATGCGCTACATCTGAAGTTTCCATTCAAGTGGAACATGATGAAGAAGGCAGTTAGAGAAAGAAGTTGAAGCAAATGAGACGAATTGGAGTGAAATTAAGAGGATGGCATCGGATAGAAGTAGATTTATACGTGTTTATACGAATGAACTTTTCAAAATAATTCGCATTCATGAAAATGCTTGAAAATTGAAGATGCTAAAAAGCTACTACTATACTTAAATCTTAAAAACGTATAAAAGGACATGAACTATAATTAAATTTAATACGTTTTTTTTGTGTGACGTTTGACGGGATTCTCGAGATCGTTCAAAGGTTTTGAAGATACACCCAAATGTATCCTTTGGAACTTATTTTGTCGATGTAACGTGTGTGCACTTGTACATGGTTAGACAAAGTACAGTTAATGGTATGTGCTTCAACTCAAAAGACTAATTTGGAAATTATTCGGGAGGCGGATATTTCCTCTTGGAACTGACAAACAGAATTTTGTAAAGGACCAAACGCAGTACAGTAGCTCTCAATAAAATCCCAAATAGAGCTATCTATTTCGAAGTTTTCTTCTTCACTTCTATTACGAATGGTCTTCACTCTTATCAAATCGCTTTTTACTGCTTTTAAGCTTTCGAGCATTACATATGTTGATCCCCATCGCGTTAGGAAGTCCAATTGAGATATCTTTAATTTTGAATCTTTTTGAAGTGTTCCCAATAAACTTTGTTAAGTTGCGGCAAGAGTACTGTCTTACTTCACTTACTTCTTACTGTACTTTAAAATCCAATCCGATTTCGTAACATCCAAGGCACAAAGTTGAGCTGTATGAGCAGCGCACCGACAGACTTCAATACTTCCCAGTGTTATTTTTAGCGTTCAAACACATTATTTTTTTACCAGCATCTCGAATTCCTTGGAAAATAGTATCCAAAATGTCCCTCATGTTGGAAGAATTTAGCACATTGAACGAAATGCAGTCTTCCGTTACCAATCCAATGTACGTTCGTAGAACATTCTTCTTTAAAAACACAAAAACACTTATAGTTCAGAGCTAAAAACAAACAATATTGCCATGATAGTGGACTTGTCCAAAAATTAAAATATTTTAGTTATAGTGTGTAATTTATTTTTAGGGTGTAACCCGACGAAAATTAGTTTCATCTTTATGCGTCTAAGCGCTCAAAATCACAAGTTCTCGACAAAGTATGCTACATATTTTCGAACGCTATGGCTTAAAATTCACAAACAGTTCTAGCAAGTCTGTGTCCAATACGCACTTATTTATTTGTTAAATTGAATATTATTTTGTTGTTTTTTGTTGGTTTAGTTTCGCTTTTACTTTTATTTTTTTTTGGATGACATTAATATTCTGTTTTTATTTTTTTTTTAACATCAAACCCTGAATAAAATGTGTAAAACTAAAAGCTTTTTCACACTGAGTACATTTTAGCGGAACGCGTGGGAAAATGTAATGATGTGAAATAGCAATTCACACTGACAAGGCTGGTTGTGAAATAATCAAAGTACGACGAAAATTAATAAATATGGATTTTAAGAGAGATTTAGCTATGGTTTTATGTGCCTGTCAGCAACAGGAACAAATATGTATTAACAAAGATTCTTGTGCCATGTACATGCAAGTGCCGCGGCCGCGAACAGTTTGGATGGTTCTAATAGTCCGTGAGCCAGGCGCTAATTTTCGTCAATTATTTCCTCCCAGTCGATAACTCGTGAAATGCCTCAGAAAGTTGCATTATGAAGCGTTGTGAACGTCAGCTGCGGCTCCGAGGGTGGGTTGAGCAGTGGTAGCCGCCCACGCACGTAATAAAAAAAATTATTTTCAGTGATTTCCTCCCAAAAGAAAATTTGTCAGATGATAGTTTATGTATTGTTTTTAATAAATAAATAAGTCAGCTGGCTATATGTGGTGGAATGTTTGTCAGCTGATGCCCTAAAGGTGTAACGTAGGAGCTAGTCGGAAACATTTATAGCCTAAGTAAATGTGTCTGCTGACGAGTTTTCCCCCAACTTACTGCCAGCTGATTTGTTTTATTACTTACAGGATTATGTCAATAATCAGCACAAAATTTTTTTTCGAGAGGAAATGACGTACTTAAAGTTATTCAACATTACATTTAATGTGCAAACTGAAATGTATAATTTTATGGCAATTTTTCGATTAAATCCATTTTTTTATGTGAACTTTTTAAGAATATTTATCTTAAGAATAGAAATAAATAAATATTTTGCTAAACAAATCAATTAATTTATAATTTTTCAATATTTAAATTAACAATGTTTAAGATGTAATACAAACAGTTCTTTAATTATGTTTTTTAAATTAATCATTTTCGCTTCTGCTCATCTCACTTTCTTCTCTTTCTGATTCACTGTCAGAGTCGCTGTCAGAGCTGTTTTCCACCATGTCTTCATTATCGTCATCTGTTTAAAAATACAAAAAATAATTTAGTATACACGTTTGACGTTACAAGAATAAAATTTTTAAAAAATTCTTACCTTCTTCTGATTGAGTTATTTCATCAATGGATGTTGGTAACTGAGTACCAGAAAACCACATGAATTCATATCTGCTATCTATTTCTACCCAGCCATAATCAGAAGGATCATTGACAGTTGGTACTCTCAGGTATGCGTGAGCCCAAATTTCAGAAATATAGCATGTCCTCAGAAAATGATTATATAAATCCGTTTTGCACGGCGGAAGAGATGAACCATCAATACCTTTCTTTTCTTAGGTAATCAAAACGAATTGTAATTGTCCAGAAATTTGTATGTTTTTTGAAACAATGCTACTCTTGCCTCATTTATACATTTCAATCGTTTCAAACCATATACATTACACAGAAACTCTTGTATTTTATCGAAGAAGTCAAGTCTCTTCTCAGATGGTTGTGACAATTGGATGAAACATTCAGTGAATTCTTCAGATTTTTCCATTATTTCACTGCACTTGCACAAATTGTCTTCACTAAATAATTTTAACGAAGAAGTTGTTTTTTCACAAAATACACAATAAGGCGTTATGTTCGACATTTTTATTTTCTGTTCGATCGTCACGGTACCAATAGTCCGTAAGCCAGGAGCTAATTTGTTGTAGTTTGTTGTTTTTTTTTCGTTGTTTGTTATTGTTTACGCTGCTATTGGCATTTTGTTTGAAGTTGTTAAAGTGAAGGTAACTTAACGCGTAAAACAAATCAGCTGGCAGTAAGTTGGGGGAAAACTCGTCAGCTGACACATTTACTTAGGCTATAAATGTTTCCGACTAGCTCCTACGTTACACCTTTAGGGCATCAGCTGACAAACATTCCACCTACATATAGCCAGCTGACTTATTTATTTATTAATAAAAACAATACATAAACTATCATCTGATAAATTTTCTTTTGGGAGGAAATCACTGAAAATAATTTTTGAAGTGAATACTTCTTTAGGCGCGTTGAGCGTTTTGGTAGAGGGTAAAATCTTCGGTTCGCGTCACCGACATGCTAATGATAATAGTATATCTATAGCTATGGAAAGCCAGACTAGCGCACGCGCAGTAGCCTGTGTACACGTATACACTAATACATCGACTATTTCTGACTGTATTATGTGCGCGTTGGACGCTTTTTGGATAAGTATAATTTTGTGAGTCACGTCACCAATACGTTATAGTAGCAGTACATCTGTAATTGTAAATGTGACGCGTCGCACAGCGGGCGATTTGGCTGATCTAGCGTAACTTAATTGATATGTGTTAGAATATTGGTGTTTTTTTAATGAAACTATTTAAATTATTAATATTTAATATTAAATTACCAAATCCAAGTGAATAATACTTTATTTTTTTACTTAAAATAATATTAAATTAATTAATCGGAGTCTGTTTCTTCAATTTTTTCTAAAAGAAGAGCTTTCACCTCCTTATCTAAAATCTTATATTTTTTTATAAATTGTGTTGAGCTACTACATAAACTACTTATTAAAGGATCCGAGGATATTAATAATGTGTTCATTAGGTCCTGCATTGAATTTTTTCTTGAGTTTTTGCGTGTATGCTTCAGTCGAAAGTTTCTAAAATCCTTATTTCTTGCTTCCAAGGCTTCTTCCCACATCATACCAATTGGAAGAGGTACAGCATTTATAATGTCGGCTCCATGAATTAAAATTTTATGAACCGAGCTAGGCATATAAAACCAGGGATATTCTTCAATAAAAATCTTTGCCGTGTCCAAGGCAAACTCACGGAATCGGCTGACGTTTATGGCATATCCTGATGCCATAGAACGTAAAATGATTCCAAGATTTTTATACCCTGTACCGTATGGTCCAAGGGTATATTAAGTTTGTGCAAGCCGAAAATGTATGTAACATATAGAAGGAGACGTCGGAGACACCCCAAAGTTACCTAAAATATGATCAGGGTTAATAGAGAAGTCGATATACCCATGTCCGTCTGTCCGTCTGTCCGTCTGTCCGTCCGTCCGTCCGTGTGAACGCCTAGATCTCAGAGATGGTAAGAGCTAGAGTTACCAAACTTTCACATTAGATCCCATATTATTCCATAGGAGGCAAGTTTATTTTATTTTTGATATCGGGGATAAATTATATAGCTCCCATGGGGGTGTTTGAGACGACCTCGAAAAAAAAGCGTTTTAGATGAATAATTCGTTTGTTTATGAAGATATCGTAACGAAATTTGGCAATCGAAAGTTTTTTATAGTTCCCAATCACTGTACCAAATTTGATCAAAATCGGTTGACTATATCATATAGCTCCCATAGGACCGATCGGCCAAAATAACTTTTTTAAAGAAAAATTGGCTATATTTCGTTTTTTAATAAAGATATCCTAACCAGATTTGGCGTTTAGAAATTTTTTAGACCACTTAAGCAATGTGCCAAATTTGAACAAAATCGGTGGACTTATCATATAGATCCCATAGGTCCGATCTTCCAAAACATCGATTTTTTAACAAAATTTGTTGTGTTTCGTTTGTTTGTTAAGATATTGGGACCAAATTTGACATTCGTGAGTATTTTATAGTTCCTAAGCACTGTACCAAATTTAATCCAAATCGTTTGACTAGATCATATGGCTCCCATAGGACCAATCGGTCCAAAAACTCGTTTTTTATACAAAATTCGATGTGTTTTGTTTGTTTGTAAAGATATTTGAAATAACTTTGGCGTTCATATCTTTTTTAAGGTATTTAAGCACCGTGTCAAATTTTATTGAAATCGGTTGACTATATCATATAGCTCCCATAGGAACGATCGGTCAAAAAAAATTTTTGCTTAAAAATTCTTCTGTTTTTGGTTTTTTGTGAAGAAATCGGACATTATTACAAGCTAGTGGTACAGGGTATCCTAAAGTCGTCCGCGCCCGACTTTACGTCCGCCATTTTTTGTAAGGATTCTATTCACTCCAGTTATTTGAGCAGACAGGTCGTGGTACTCGAAAAATCTTCTAGCGGTATTGCCACTATTTGTATTACCTGTTCCCTGCATTGGAATATCAACCAATAAAGCCATCTCCTTCATAAATTTATTTTGAATTTCGCTTTTCATTTGTTCTACAATGCTTTTGTCTAGTCCGCTAACCTTCCACTTCATTATTGGTAGTCGATATCCTATGTGTAGTATGCATTCAAAACAGCGAATCCAGGCATGTAATGTTGATAGTCCGTAGTCAAGGAGGTTTTCATTTATTGGCAATTCTAAAATAAAACTCAAATTGTTCATATTTTTCGGTGAAACTTTACAAATTCCGCATGTTTGGGTTGATGTGTCTGCAATCACGCTAAAGACTTTGCCGTCAATCATAGTCAATTGCAATTTATGTTGAGCTCTAAACATACAAAGACTAGTGGGCTTAATGTTTGAAATTTGTAATTTAATATTTTCGATTTCGTCTCGAATTAATTCCACAGATTCTTTTGCAAACATAATTTTTAGGGGTCTACAATATCGGGTTGATGATGGCCGTGAATTTTTCCATAGTATCCTGCTCTTGAATTGCATTTGTAAAGGCACAATACAAATGGCAAAAAAATTTCCATCAACCATTTTGTGCTCAGAATCCAAAAAGCTTTGCCGATATGTTGAATGTCCCGAACTTCCATCGCATCCCCACTTATAAAATACTGATAAATCATTATATTCATCAGCCTTAACGAACACAGAACTAAGAACCTCTGGGTGTGCTTCAACAATTCTTGTTACTGTGTGATCCAACATTTCTTGTAACGGAATTTCAGCACAGCATTCGCTGACTATTATTTCATCTGGATAACATCTTTTTTTAGCGAGATATCAGGCGCTTCGCATGATTCGTTCATTTAACAACAGTCATGCGAAGCGCTTTTATGAGAGAAACATTGAAGAGAATTCCTGGATTCTAGGCGATTCTGGCTATCCGCTACAATAATTCTTGCTCACTCCGTATAGGAATCCCCAACCAAATACGATTGAGCATTTATATAACTTAAAGCATGCTGCAGCTCGCAACATTATTGAGAGGATGATCGGCGTTTTAAAAAGCAGATTTAGGTGTCTACAAGGCACTCTTCATTATGAGCCGAAGTTTGTGGCAAAAATTATAAATGTTTGTTGTGCATTGCATAACATTTGCCGCAGGAGAAATCTACCTTTGATAGAAGTCATCGTTGATGGCACCGACGATGCCAACGACAATTACAGCGAAAATGACGATTTCATAAGCATGCAGCCACCATGCGAAGCTGCAAATGCAGTTAGAAATGAAGTCGCAAATAATTTAAAAGCTTAAACCTGATAATTGCAATAAAATTTATTTAATTCAGTCTACAATTCAGTCTTTAATTCATTCTATAAATTAGTCTTTTCTTTTCATAAGGAACAATACTTCAAAAGCCATAGAAATTGTACAAAGGCAATTATATGAAACATGTAACGACCTCTGGTTTTGTCCAGAACAACGGCTGAAATAGCTCAGCTATGCCCAGGGTAAAGTTCACAACAAATTTGTAACAACTAACTAACAACCAACTGCTGCAGCTGTTGGTGTTAGTACTCTCACCAAGCAGTTGTTGCTGTTAGTGAGAGTACTCTCACCAAGCAGTGCAAGCAGAGCCCCTATTGGCAAAATATCCAAATGTTGTGAGGTGGCGATTTGCCTCCTCACAAACAATGAAACGTTTTTTAAACATATATAAAATATTTTTTATAAATGTTATTAAACTACACTTAATTTACAGAACGTTTCATTGTTTCATCTAATTGCCTTTGCGGAATTTCTTCCATTTTGGCATAGTGCTTCTTTTTCTCCTTTAACATTTCCTGTAATGTTGAGAAGATAGACCTAAAAATTGTATTTTGCTCTGAGCAAATCTCCTCAAAAGTGTCGCTGGACCGGCCACGCTTTCTTTTGGAGCTTGAGAGGCCTTCCTCAACTTCAGCTTCAACATAAGGTTCAACTTCCAAAATTTCTAGGTCTTCATCATCGCCAAATGTTTTACGGTTTCCATCCCTTCCACATCCTTAAAAAGGCCGCACAAAACTGCAATTTCCTCCTCTATGGCAAGAAGAGGCTGCTGAAAATTTGGGCCTCCGCCGGTTGCAGTGCACTCTTTTCGGTTATTTGAGAGTTTTTTCCGGATAGAGGCCTTCCAATCAACCCATGACTGCAATTGAATTAAATTTTAATTTGAAATAAATTAACATAATTGCAAAACATACCTTCTTCCATTCCCTGGCCTCTTTGCATGGTGGACCCACAGCATTCATTGACTGCGCCAATGATGTCCATTTTGCATCTATTTCCACCCTATCAACACCTCTACTAAAACCCATGGCAATGCTTGGGTTTTTGTGCATAAATGCGACCATTATATTCTCTTGCTTTGCGGTTCGTTTTTTGCCCCTTAAAAATAAAAATACTTTATGTTAAATGCAAATAATCATTTAATTATTTATAAGTTTATAAATTTATTTTTTCTTTCTGCCAACATCTTTCTGAGAGACAAATATTTTTAATTTATTAACAATTTTTGTACAATTTATTGTATATATGTACTTAGTTTAAGCCATCCATTAGTAAAATTATCTTCGAATTTACTTTTGCAATACGACATCACATAACTTTTCGAAGTTTTGTTTTGTCTAAATCCAGAACACCGTTGCGTTTATTTAAGTAAACAAAACATTTCGGTAGCTGCGAGCCAAACAATTCAAAACGAGTCGACTCTTATCGGAATCGAAATCTAGATCGCCGTAGACGTGCCGAAATTACAAAAACGAAGCACGTGATGTGTGTGTTATCGCTCGACTCTTGTTGGTGTCGCTACCAACGACATTGGCGCCGCTGCTTTTGTTGTTGTTGCTGTTTTTTTTATCGCTGTGGCAGTTTTGGAGTGCGATCATTGCTACGGAGCAATCATATGCGGTCTATCTTTAATAAGTACTAAGCAACGCTGCGAGTAGTCGGCCATTGCCGGCGGCCATTGCAACAATTTAAAAGCACCATTTTATGGGATTTGCCTGCAATCATGCCAACTCACTCGCTCCCTTATACTAAGCATATACACCAAAACATGAGACCTGTTTTCTCACTCGCACTCAAAAGTTTGCGTTCATTGCCTCTCTCTTTATTTTTTTAACAATGCAGCCATCTTTATTGACTTATTGCCAAGGCAACAAAGAAAAGTAAACAAAAAGATGGCGTACTTGGTTGATTTTACAGAAACCATAGGAATAATGTCGTTTGTCAGCTTATGAATTTGAAAATTGCTTGCATCCATTAAAATATCCGTAAAGAATACAACCCAGGCATTGCAACAGCGACATAAAAGAATTCCTAACAAATCAAATCAGGTACACTTACAGACAGTTTCAAGTTCTTAATTTAGAAGGAATGTGTTAT
>JBAMAX010000248.1:0-43012 GCA_037043745.1 Chymomyza amoena
TTTCGGAACAAACTTCGCTGACACACGTCTCATGACCGAAACGTTAGAAAAAATTTCATGGCACGAGCCAAGCGATATACCGACATCCTCAGCAACTTCTCTGATAGTGATTCGACGATTTTCCAAAACAATTTTCTTCACTGCTTGAACGTTTTCATCAGTTGTTGACGTGCTTGGGCGTCCAGAGCGAGGCTCGTCATTGGCATCTTCCCGGCCATCTTGGAAGAGTTGGTACCACTTGTTAACATTTTTTTTACTCAGAACAGTTTCACCGTAAGCTACTGTCAACATTTCAAGTGTTACGGAGCACTTAATTTTATTTTGTACACAAAAAATCCGTTGATCCATATTTTTCGATAGCAAAAAATCGCCGAGCACGCAAAACACTTATAACCTTTACGCCTCTCACAACCAAACAAAAAATGACATTTACTCGAAATATGGTACAGATGTTCGGGAAGAGTGTACCAACACAACAAACAAAAAATCGATAATCGACAATATGTTGCCCGCGAAAATTGAAAAGTCACCTTACTTTTTGAACACACCTCGTAGTATAAGATGGAAAACTAAGCAGATTGTATACCAAATAGTTAAATTTGAGAATCGAGTCGAGGCCAGGCTTTAAAAAAATTGAGGCCACTACTAAGTCAGGTCATGATTCCTTTACCACAATTGCCCTAAGTCTACTCGATACTTTGACACATGCAGATACACCCGCTTCACATATTTCCACCCATATGCATATGTATACAATACATGCATATGTACTCACATAGTTGCACATGTGATGCTCTCTCTATATGTATGTATGCCAGCGCAGTGAAAGACCTTCCACAAGAGTCGTTGTAGTGCAATTTCACAACTTTGGTTTTTCTTTACAAGCGCAACGTAGCACTAAATAACCGCAAAGCTATGCGAAATAAACTACAGCAACATCAGCAGCGACAAAACCAACAACAACAGCAACAACACCATTCCTAACAACATCCCCTACAACACCGACAATCCTGGTCTGACTGCAGTTTGGCTTGTAAATGTCTAGAACAGACCTATGGACATCTGGAAAACTTTGCCAGAGCTTTCTCACGCCATCCGAAATGGCATTTGCGGGGCTCTGGCTAAGCTTGCTATTCAATACACATGTGTACCGAAAAAACCATAAGGAAAATATCCAAAAAAAAAAGGAGAAAAAAAGAAAAACAGAGAGTGAAAGCGCGGAAAAATTGAAAATGTGCAAGGCACGATTGACAAATGGAACACACACAAAAAAAGTGCTGCATACTTTTGGGCCGTTGATTTGCATGCGGCTTAATACCTTGCCACATATTCCAAGACTCGTTTGTTGGAACTCTATGAGAATGTGTCTGTGTGTGTGTGTGGTGTGTGTGGTGTGTGTGTGTGTGTGTGTGTGTGGTGTGTGTGTGTGTGTGTGTGTGTGTGTGTTTGTGTATGAGTATTTGTGCGCATTACCTCTATAAATCGCATTATTTTGCAGTAAAGTCGATGCTGCCAAACAATTTTTATACCCTGTGGCAAAGGTGTCCGTCGAAAGAGTTGTGGTATGCGGGAATTTGTAACCCGATGGTCGTGGGTTTGATTTCCTGTAGAGGCACTGGCACAATGCCTAGGTATTTACCCAAGAAAATCTTTATTTATTTGAGACACCGGCGTTCGGATGCGGCTATAAGATGAAGGTCGCTGTTCTCTTCGAAAAGTTATTAATAGAGACTCTCATGCGACTGACAAAAATAGCCAAGTCGCGATATTATTATTAACTCCGAACCCAATTGGAGCCCTATTTCAAATAGCCACCATACAACATTTAATCCTGCGCTCTCTTTTTTTTGGGAGAGACATTGGCGTCGTGCGTTACCGTCTAATTGTTTGATCATGAGAATGAAATAAAATATAAGGATAAAAATAAGCTTGACGGATCATATTCATAATCAATCCCTTATATATTAATGACTTTTACACATATAAAGGAGGTACAGGCAATGTTAACCTCACGAGATTCCGATACAGGCTGATACAGGGTATATTATAGTCATGATGTTCCGACTGCTTTCGGCTCACTTAGTTTCTTTTCATAAACTCTACACACACAGACTGTCAAAGCAAAAAGTGATGCCCACATATAATGATTGCATGTCTGTATATGACTCCTTGCGTGCAACATGGAAGTAACCTGCAATCAGTTTAGGATTTAATTACATGGTACACAGTTAACTAAACTATCTACCATAAAAACTGCTATCAAATTGATGACCAACACAAACCATAAATACTGTCATAAAGAGATTACGGTATAATTATGACAAACATCATTTCGGACTATTTTTTTTTTTTCCTTAAAAGTGTTCCTCATAGAGATGTGGGGCACCGGGACCAAAAGGTATTTTGTACCATAACCTTAAGTTAAAGCAAAAGACTTTCCGCTTTCCGCATGAATAGCAGTAGGTCTTTTGTTGGTATTGACCTGAGAAGGAAGGGACTAATCCGTTCCTTTCCCATGTGACAGGCTCAGAGGTACAGAGAATTTGTCTGGTGGTTTCATCGTCTTCTAGACAGAGTCTGCACTCTGAAGAGTCTGATGGGCCAATTTTCTGTAGATGGTATCAAACAGTGTGGTGGCCAGATAGGTAAGCTACCAGGAGCTTTAGGTCCGCTCTGCCAAGACCTTTTGTCTTGATAACATCCAGAGGATTGACAAGTAGTTTTGCTTGACGAAACCCCGGAAGGGAGAATCAGTATCTTCTATGTTTTCCTGTGGCCCATTTATTTATCATGGTTTTGATTGTAATACCAATACCACAAAACGGCGCAGGAGATGTAGTCAGGGTGAAGGCACCCTATCGTGCTAGATCGCCAGCGATAAAGCTATTATCCACTCCCGAGTGTCCAGGCACCCAACATAGCACGACTTTCTTCCGGGCGGACAGGGTTTGGAGGTAGTTATGGCATTTTTTAACCATCCTGAAGGAGATGCTCTAGGATGACAATGCCCTAATAGCTTTGTTTGTTTGCTCCCCTAGTTCCGTTGAGAAGGATACTAAGGACGCAGATGTCTTTGGTATGAATCTCCACTTCAAAGTGGTCGAACGATTCCAACACCTACAACCTGCTTTTGGACTCATCCGTGAACCATTGTTGCCACAGGGGGTTTCCACAGGGGCTGCCATGAGAAGAAATCTAAATTTCTTGTTATGAAAAATATCCGTGATCATAAGATCTGATCTAGAGCAGATAAATACGTCAGGAAGTGCGGCATGACTAGTGTCACTTGCTAAGAGTCCAGATGTGATGTGGATACGTAGCAGACTCTGCATGGCTGACTTTTGATGAAAATGTGCAGAGTGTGAGTCCAAGGACTGACTCCATGACAGCTGTCGGACAGATACGCATAGCTCCCGAGAGTGATATACACACTAGTCTTTGAAGCTTGCAGCATTTATTGATGGCCACATTTTGCTGCGTCTAGGGCCACCACATAAGGGCTGAATATATGACGATAGGCCGTACCATCATACGGTATATCCATTCTATAATATGAGGGCTGACGCCCCATGTGCTGCCAAAGAATTTTCTACAGGCCCACATTGCTCGAGTAGGTTTAGAGAGCACTTATTCTAAATAGAAGTTCCAGCTGAGTCATTTGTCTAGCACCACACCTAGATATTTGACCTTGTCTGAAAACTCCATTTCAGTGTTTCGGATAATGAAGAATATTATTTGTTTTAAATAATGTTGCGATTTTACCAGAATTTATAAAAAAATTATGAAAACAAAGCAGGGATCACAAATAAGAGTTAAGGCCACTATATATCCTATACTATATATAGCCACTATATATCCTTCTTCTAATTGAATTATCCGAAATGAGGATAGATTTTTATTTGATCAAACAAAATAGAGCTTAATTCTTATTTTTTGATTTCAAAAATGAAAATTAAAAAATATCCACGGGGTATTACAATGATTAGCGTATTTTTGACGCACACTTGAATGCCGAAAATGTCTTTGAAGGATCAATATAAAGAATTTTTTAGCAATTTTGAAAATAAAAAAAATAATTATTTGATTATAGTCTTTTCTCTTTCTAATCTTGGCTACAAAAATAGGCCTTATTTGTTTTCAATAAAAAAGTTTTAATTTAACTAAAAACTTATCGTGATATCTGCTTAAGAAGCGCATCAGATATTATCATGTTTTAATTGGATCTGAATAAGGACACCACTACATGTTTAGGTTTGGTAGGTTAGATTAGGGCGGCAGTTGGGACTGACATCCCAATTCACTTAGGCCCAGGATAGGCCCGTTGTGATACCGCTAGAGTGAGTTAGTTCACCACTTGAGAGGTCCCCTATAAAAGGTGAGGAAGCTATCCGGCTGACTGAATAAACCTTAAAAGGCATTTTGGACTCTGTTCAAAGAGCTGAGATACCGAGGAATACTGAGGAACCTAAATCTGTTACTGCCCAGTCCAGGGCAGTGATAGCAGAAGTGTTTCACCGTCTCCAGCTCCTCCTCAGCGTCACAGCTTCTACAGAAGCCATGGTGGGGAGCATTGGATGCCTGGATGCGTTTCCTACCAACCAGTGCCCCGTGATGGCAGGGGTAACAGGTGAGCACTGGGCTCTAGTCAGACAACCCAGTTTGTTTGGTTCTTTTGCTGCAGTATGTCGGCCAAGTTTGCCGCGAGATTCTACACGTGTTCAATGTCCGATTCCACGTTTTATTTGCACCGAGAGCGAAAAAATTTCATATTCTCAATTTACAGCTGGCCATGGGTATACCCAGACGCTCCTTGTCTTGAAGGAGGATGCTGGTAGTTCTTAGTTCATCCGCAATACCATTTCCCTCAAAGTCCCTATGTCCTGGGACCCATATCAGGTGAATTGAAAGCTGTTCAGCCATCTCCCCTAGAGTCAAGCGGCAGTTATTCACTGACTTCATACACGAAGTCATCGAAACTAGGGACTTAATAGCCGCTTGGCTGACCGAATATATACAAATGTTCTTATTTTGAATTTGTAGGTTTCTTATTGTTATTAAAGCCTCCCGAATGACCGAGTGAACTCTGCCTGAAAACACTGCAGTGGTTCGGGAGTCGAAAAGCAGTTCTAATGTTGAAATCCTCAACGTAGATGCCTCCACCCACACGGTCGTCTAGCTTGGTGCCGTCCGTGTATAACTTTATCGAGCCCGCTGGTCCTGGTACACCAGTATTCCACTCCTGTCTGGTTGGAATATAGGCTCTGAATTTAGTTGTAAAATGTTCCTGCGGTATGCAGTAGTCTGTGCTTTCGGAGATAAGTGGGTGCCCCTTAAGAATCTTTGCATGACCATGTTTATAAAATCATAAATATAATAGTAAAAGAGATTTAATTTTTAAATTTCAACTTTCGAATTTTGATTTTGTGCAACATTGTAAACTAAATCAATATCTCCTAAGCAACTTGGAATTGCACAAAGAACTATATAAATATATATGAACTTTTATACGAGCAGCATAAATATATTTCCAAAAACTTCTTCGATAAACTTCTTAATTATAAAACATATTTCTAGACTATAACAGGGATGCCAGCTGCCTCATGCTATATCCCTATTAAATTGAATTATTACATTTTATTAAACATTTAAATAATAAAATCATGCAAATATTTTTAATACGGAAAAATGTATTTGCTTATTGGTTAAATATTTTTTTATCTTGAAAAAAAAGGAACAAAACTGATGATAGTTAGCTTTTATTTGCAGTGTTCCCTTTTTGTTTAAACCACTTTTACCCTAGTTTTTTTTTCAAGTGTTATGAGTTTACTTAGGAGCTAAAGAATTGGCACTAGAGTTTTTTTTAAGCCTATGTATATACTTCAGAATCGATTTAACCAGCAGTTAATAGTTGAGATTTTTCAAGCGATATTGAAGGCATTTCTTTGCTACTTAATGGCGACATAAAATATCAATGGCAAAAGCAATGCGCTTAGGTCACGACAAAAAAAACACAAAGCTAAGCAAACTCCAGATGGGATTTGTATATAGCGCCGATTATCTGGAACACACACACACACACACACATATATATACACGTATGCATATGTATATAGGGCGACCTGGGAAAACAATTGCGGCAGGAAAAGCTAACCGTCTATGACTTTTGCTGCTGGCTGCCATTGACTTGGCGAATGAACACACACACACAGACGCAACGACAAAGGAAAATGGCCAAAAATTATTGCCACACTTGCAGCTGTGTGGGTGTGAGTCTATATATGTCGACACCACACACCCGCTTAGTCTATATGGTGTGTGTGTGTGTGTCTGTGGGTTTGTGGCAGAGCCAGGTAATTTCATGTGGTAACACATATATGTGTGCCTGTGTGTGTATGTGTGGCTGCGGGCATGTGGCAAGGACCCCGCATATGGCTTTTGTGCTTTGCTTTACATTTTTAGTTCGCCTTACCTCTGATAGCCTTACAAAGAGCATAGCCAACTAGTCTGATAGTTGGGATTTATAAGCGAAAAAGCGCTCCAAGTTATTCTGAGAGATGCACAAAGAGCTCGTCGAATAGACGTATGGTTATCATTTGTGCAAGTTTTTTTTTTCGACAAGTTTCCAAAAAGCATACAATATAGTCTGAGTGTAGAAATGTTTAGCCCCAAAGTGTTCCAAGTTATTATGAGAGACGCACAAAGAGTTCGTCGCAGAGATGTATGGTTATCTTATTTGTGATAGATTTTTAAGTTAAATGTTAACTTTTTAAGTGAGAAACAGAAATGAAGTACTTACGAAGGGTCGCAGGAACAACCAGGAGAGATATGGTCAGAAATGAAAGAATACATTCCGAAGTAGGGCAAAAGAAGTCGATTATACAAGAAATCGAGGAGAGACAGCTAAAATGGTTCGGACATCTACATCGGATGGACGAGTCAAGAAAAGCCAAACAGGTACTGGAAATGAGAACAGAAGGCAATACACCGAGTGGAAGACCCCGAAAAACTTGGGAAAATCGCATGCAGGATGTGGGAAGGATGAGGGACAGAACCCTGGCAGAGATGAGAAGAGAGAGCCGAGGCCGACCTAATTGGAGAAGATGGATATACCGAGGCTACCCCGACGCCTAACAGCAAATGGGGATAGAAGAAGAAGAAGGAAGTCTGAAATCCCTAGAGGGCGCTGACTATGGGTAGTAGGGAAATAAAATACATTCCGCGGGTCACACAGATCGGAGATAGGAAACTTCGTTAACAAACCCCCAATATAGGTTGGTCACACCATAAAACTAGAACTCAGTTTGTGTCTGGTGTCGCGTGGTTTTTGGATAGGAGAATGCAGAACAGAAGGTGGCGAAGAAACCCAAATGGTCAACGTCAACTCCCAGGCTTCATAAGTAAGTCACTGCCCAAGGCTGGAAATCAGTCTTTAAGCTCATTACTCGTGGAAATAACTGATTTTCAAATTTTATTAAATGCTAAATGACATGGATTCAAACAATGACGGAATATTTACTCCAAGGGGTGCCCATCACAATATGCAAAATACCCCTGCAAGCACATCGGTTTTGGAGGTGCAAAATTCAAGTCATAAAACTTTGATAATGGAACCGAAATGATTCAAAAATGAGATTGAAAAGAAGGAATTAAAGGGATTGAAGGGAAAATGGAATATAAGAAGAAGATTTACACTAGGGCACATCTTATGCCGCAGATGTTACGTATGAATCTAAAATAAACCAAAAAGTGCTTCAAGTCGCTTTTTCCTTTTTCCATTTCATTGCTTGACACTCTCTTTTGATCGTCTCTGTACGAAACTCTCACTCTCAGTTTGATCATTAGAGATCCGATGTTATTTATTTTACAGCGGTAAGTTGATTTTAAGCTGAGAGATGACCAGGAGCTCGTCGTAACGGCGTATGGTTATATTTTGTGTTTATTTTTTTCGTGGGATGGTTTTAAACCTTAATAAATTGTTTAGTGAAAGTAATAACGATAATAATAAATCAAAAAGTGCTCCATGTTGCTTTTCCATTTCATTGCTTAATTCTCTTTTACAATCCGCTCTGTACAAAGCTCTCACTTTCAGTTTCATCATCAGCTTTGCGATGTTAATTGTTTTACATCTAAAATATATACAAAGAGTTCGTCGCAGAGACGTATGGTTATCTTTTGTGTAAGTCTTTTTTCGTATGATAGTTTTTCAAGTTAAATTATCACTTTTTAGCTCAAGGAGTACACAAAACGCTTGGCTTACCAAAGTTCGTCGCGAATACGTATGGTTATCTTTTGTGTGAGTTTTTTTTCGTGTGATAGGTTTGTGTGCTAAATCATCCTTTTTTAAGTGAAAATTATAGCGAAAGAGATAATTTCAAAGAAAACACAAAATTGTGGGCATATTAGAAGCAAACCACAAAAATCTACACAGTAGACAAACCTTATTTGCGTTACCAATATCTTGATAGTTTAGGTTAAGTCAGATTGAAGCGGCCGCTGCCTCAAAAACTAGCACACTTAGGTCTGGACAGGTCTGTTGTGTTTCCGCGCGGATCTCTATAGCTTAATACCCTTATTCCTTGGTGACAAAACCTAAAAAGAGCCCCTGCTTGTAGCTACGATATAACCTGCAATCTTCCTCGGGCATATAATTTCTAGATCTGTTAGATCATGGAGGAAATAGTTTCCCAGATACTTTTTCCTGCGTCTACTTATAGCATCGCAGGAATAGAAGAAGTGTTCTACTGATTCCTTGATAATTAGATAAGGATATTATTGAGCAATATTTTTGTTTAGGATTAGGAATCTAATGTATAGGATTAATAAATATGCTTTAGTTTTTTTAGTACATAAGCTATTAATTTTCTCTTTTTAATGCCTGATTAAGAAGTTGCTAATGAATAACAAATTAACAAAAAAATTAATTTATTACAATCTGTCAACAATTATGTTAAAAACGTACTTTAAGGACGTAAAAAACAACGTACGTCGTTTAGACGAATCGTTAACTTTTCCTGATCAAAATAGAAATGTATCCTGTCAACCAATGTGATTTGTGAAAGAAGATAGTGTATTAAGGCTGCAATCTGATAGAAAAATTTCGAAGTTAATCGCATCACTCTCCAGTATGGAATCGAGAGTAATTAACCAAGAGTCATAAAAAAAAATATGGAAAACTTTTATTTTTTAAAGCTGAATCAAAATACTTTTCTAGTTCCGTCAATATTGTCTTTTCGGGACTGATAGCTTTAAAAAATTCCCGGAAAAACAATATTGACGGAAATTTTAAAGTATTTATTTAAAGCTTTATTTCATTCCCGAAAAGACAATATTGACGGCACTAGAAAATATTTTGATTCAGCTTTACATTTTTTTTAGTGTGTAATTTTAGACTGAAGAATAATAAAAAAATACCAAAACCCCTTTGTTGAAATCTTTCAAATGTTCCAAGAAACCCAGAAACAATTTGGATTTTACCATGCAATCCGGAATCAATAAAACGCAATATTCCTATAAGTTTTAAGTTCTTTGAAAATCTTAGTGTATTCCAAATTCGCATATTTTCTTTTTGCCTTTCTCTCTGCATGAACTCTGCAATGCCTGCTGACAGTAGAGAAAAAAATGTATATAAATTTCTTGTGGCAATAACAGGAAATTTCCTTGGGGTGTTGAAAACCCGCACGCACGCCCCTCAATGGGAAATTGCTTATTTAACAATAATTAGATTAAGTGTTAGCGGCAATTGGCAGACGGACCCGTTGCATTATAAATGGAAGCTTTTACTCATCTCGTTGAGTATCTTATGTAGGGGTAATATAATTTACTTAGTACGACTAAATGTCTAAAACTAAAATTGGAGAGCATGAATTGGACTATTTTTCAGAATTTCTGTTGGTTTAATATTACACCAGGGCCGACGAGACGGAGGGGAGAGAAGGATTCCCCAGACCATAGCTTCTCAGGAGCCCGTTGAAATTACTATCGTGATTAGATTGAAAGGTGTTTTAAAAAATGTTCGGTACATTTGCTCCCCGGCACGGATGTTCTCTCTAGTGTATAACACTTAGCACTTTTATCATTGTGCATTTTTCCCCGACGAAATGAACATCCTATAACCTAGATATAATAAATTATTTTTTCAATTCTGTCAAAAATGGGAGAAATAATTTTTGGATGCCTTAGAATATAAAACTATCTGAGAAATGTTATCCTAATACCTCAATTGCTTTGAGGGTTTTGCGGTGAAATCCCAGCATCCCAGATTGACTCTGGCAGAGCCTTTTGTGTCCTGTAACTCATTCCCTATGACGACTTGTATGAAAACTTCTTTATGTGGCAAATGATTAAAAGAATTTCTAGCGCAGAAACCTGCTGCAGTTTGACTCTTTGCTCTTTGATTTTCTTTTAAGCCAAGTTGGCTTAGTAGAATATTCTAAATGGCTAGCTAGTCAAAGAGTCGGCTAGTCAAGAAGGCAATCCTTTGCCGTTTGAGCTCTCATTATGACGGTCGGCACAAAAAATTACAAAAAAAAAAAGCTACAAAGTCTACCAAGAGAAGCAGCTTTTCGGTTCAGTTCGGTTTTGTTCCGGTCCGTTCAGTTCGTTGGCCACATGCCAAAGATGGCTGACAGCTGCCAACATTGGAACAAACACATCAAGGCAGACGTGTAACGGTAATGGTAACGGTTACTCCGTTGCACACGTTGCAAGTCCCCAAGATAAACAGTTGGGATAGATGGCAGCAGAGGAGGAGACGACCGGAGAGACCAGGGTCTGACAGCTGCTGAGTCTTGTTTACACATTGGCTTGTCTGCTCGACCGCTCGGCAAAAATTTGTGCAGCCACAGCAAACGTATATGGAGCGGAGCTGTGGACTGTGTAAGGAAAAACAACATGAAAATGCATTTTCATTTTTCTTCTGGATGTTCTTGAGTTCGCGTATAAAACGCGCATAAGCCTATGCCATAACAATATATAGAGCAATGAACTTTGCGCATGGCATACTTTTTGGGAAAGAACTTCTTTACTCCTTTTGCTCTTTTACTTATTTTTTGGATTTTATTTATTTTTACATATTCTACTACACAAATGTAAGGCATTATGGGTTATGCGAGGGTTGGTCGAATGTAAGTCGAAGTAGCCAGGATGACAAGTTAATAAATATTTCGTTGCTCTCTCTATCATAGTTCAGCTGGTTTGGGTTAAAGTTTTACTATATTGTATCATACTATCTAGTTTGGGAGGAGAAATCTATTGCTAAGAGTAAAAAATAAATAAATGGGAAGCTCAGGAGAGTGGACAGTATTTCTAGGGATTTTTTAGAGAAGTAGTTAAGTTTAGGTTAGTTGAGCTGGATGACTCATAATCTTCTAAATCACTCTTCTTGTTAAGCCATTTGGCAGATTCGATGACAATGTCACAAATCTTCGAGAAAGGAGTTTCTCAGAAGTTTCGCGCATTTCGTAAGAAGTGCAGGCCAGTCTAACAGTATTTGTTGAATACTTTCTATATCTTCCTCATCTCAGCAGATAAGACAGAAGTTATGATAGGGAACATGCGCCCCCAAAGATTTTGGGTCATGTCCATTACAATTCCTGAGCGATTCTGCTATTGTTTTTACGAGATCGCTGAAGCTTGTATGTTCGTTTTGGATGGTTCCTAAGACAGAGTGCTCGGGAGATTTGACAACCGCTCGCAGTGTCTCATTTTCGTTCTGCATGAGTCCTGACTATGAAGGTCTTTTTATATCCGTTCCGGGCACACTCTTTTACCTCTAGTTACATGGCACACCGAAGTGATCCAGTACCGAGCAGAGGGTGATTAAGTGAGGGTTAGTTTAGGTTAGGTAGGTAGCTAAGTCAGTGACTGAGACTACCCAGAGACCATGAGATCCATTGTGATGCCTAATTGGAGAAGGAGCAAAGCATTTGAGAATAGGTTGGGGTGGAGGAGGGTCAAAACTGTAGGTTATCCCTAATCACTTAAGTTTCTTTTGTTGCAAAACTATTTAGTGGATAGGATTAAGCGCCCTTTCCTTGGTCTGCATAAGATTTATTTTCATGGTATGACATTAGAGAGCCATAAGTTGCCGAATTAACATATTTCTTGAACTTTCATTCTATTGGTCTTTTCGTATATCTCCGCCTAAAATAGGCAACATTAGTTGGCATAACCAAATGAAGGCTCGTCGATAAATCTTCAATGAAAACGCCCGCTTCTGAACTGTTTTTCGTTTTCGAGCCGTCAGTGCAGATCAGAAGCTGCACCAGCTGGAAAGACGGAATAAATCACCGTCAAAAGCTCTTTAGAGAATGCCACCTTCCCTGAACCTTCTTGCGTCTTTAAGCCGTCAGTATAGACCATAAGCTCTTTATTTTATATGAGATAGAAGTTAAGGGACCTAACTATTCCAGAAACATAAGTGAAGCGGGAGATTGTTGCAACCTGAAGCATCTTCCATCAGTTGGAATAACGTAATGAAACCTCGACGAAAGACGAAAGCTCCTGAGCCTTCTTCATTTTGTGACCCGTCAATATAAGACAAAAACTCGTTCTATCTATCTATTCCAGTAACATGAGTGAGGCCGGAGATCGCTGACACCAAAAAGGATTCTAAGCTGTGCAGGCAAATGTAAATCCATAGCATTCTTCATATCGATAGCTGATAAGATCTTTCAACTACTTTACTCTCAGTACCATGCATCTAGGAACTAAATTGGAAACATTTTTCCCCAAACTTTCCGATCATCTCTGAAGGCTGTCGCCCTGCCAGTTAAAGCTTAGAGTCCTAAATCACTTTGGCCAAAGAATTGGTCCGTTTTAAAATCGCTGGATGGACATTACTCCACCCTTCCCCCACTCAGAGCTCCTCTATGTGACCTAAAAGTCACGTCCATGCGGTGGCTGAATAAATCTTGATAGTCTTCTTGGGCTCTTTTCTGAGAGCTGCGATAGGTAATTTAAAAAGTATGATTGAGGGGATACAAGAAGTACTCCATCGTCTCAATCTCCACTTCATCTTCACAATCCGCTGTGAAACGTATGTCTATATATTTAATCCATCAACCGATCAACTACTTTGGAAGACACGGAATTGGATAAAGTTGCTCATAAATAAGCTCCTATCAGAATTTTGATTAAAACGTTTTTTTTTAAGTGGTTCTCTCTCTCTCATCTCAATAATTTTTGTTTTACGAATAGGAAAACATCTCCTTTATTTAGTCTTCACATCTTTACAAGCCCAATTACTTTTTAGCCCGCCCTCGTTAACTACATCTAGTATGTAGGTTTGGGCCCATAAACTTCTGTTTTTGGTTGGGTTTTTGGGGCTTGTGCCGGCGCAACTGTAAAAATTTATTACCCCGAATATGTTGATGTATGTTTTGCACAAACAACATATTTATAGCCTCGTTTTTCAAACTAAGTGACATACAATTTCACAGTGTGCCCCAATGTGCCATCATTTCCACTTAGCCATGCTTATATACTATATATGTATATATGTACATATATTTTTTGTTGTTGGAAATTTAAATGCTTGCCGCAGTCTTTAAATGCCAATCCGTGGCATACTCGTTAGAGCCATTAATCTTGGCTGGCGACTAGGCTCAGTAGAGTAGCCTTACCGCTTAGAGTAGCTCGAAATACAAAGCGCAAATTGCTTGGAATTAATTGTCAAATCAAATAAATAAATTCAATTTGTAAAAGTCAGCGACAAAACATCGTACAATTGATGAAGTAGCCGCCGCATACAAAATAGACTGAGTACTTTGGGGGAGTGTGAGAAAAGATTTCATTTTCTACGCTTTGCGCTGTCAAAATCTTGAAATTTAACAAAGGCACAACGTATACTTAATGAAAATGCCCAAAACATCATTATCATAAACATAAATACGCATACGCACCGTGAGCCGCCATTCGAATTGGCAATCACTATGTTTGTGTGTATGTGTATGTGTGCGCTGCTATTATTATGTATTATTAATAATTCGGCTGCGCCATCGTGCAAAACTGAAAGACATTAATCATCGGACCCCAGCAAGTCCCGAGCTGAGTTGAGCTGACTACACTATAAAGATGAGAGGCTGTTGATATCCGTGTAATTTATCAAGTGAATTTACTTTGACATGAAAACCAAAAAACACTAACCAAGTGAAATTGCGAATTCAATGCGACATTTCAAGCAAAAACTAAATGCGCAAATAAAAGTATACCGAAGAGTGGCTGGAAGTGGCGGCAAGTGGCAACCCTGGCAGCTCTCGGGCATCTTTGGTTTTGTTACGCCTGAACAAACATAAATATTAGGTTCATGTTGCGGCAACTCTACAATTCATTTGAACTAAGTGCCCTTCGTAGTTTATGTTCATAGTTTTTTCTTTTGCATTGTGCAATTATTTTTTACTTTGCGCAGTCTTAGATAAATTCATTTTCATTCCATTTTTACGCTCTGCAAAATGTTTTTATACTCGTTACTCGGTTGGGTCAAGGGGCATATTAGGTTAGTTAGAGTTTATGTTACAGGCAGAATCAATTGTTGTTATGAGTGGATCATTGATTTCTCTTTATCCAGCAATTGATGCGGAAAACAGAGATAGAAGTTCCAGGTAAAAATACTTAAATTACTAAAATTAATTAAGTGTTTGGGCTTAACTGTTGAATAAAATTAGAGATACACTAGACCGACCCATAGCTGCAATGGCCAATTAATAATAATCTTATAAAAATAGAACCATATATTAAGAAGAGCTAATGCGTAATAACCAGGAATCTGTCTCTTTCCTTGATAGTTACAATATGTGTATATATTGAATATTATTGAATATATATATATTGAATGTTATCATCGTAGATGATGACAATATTGCTATTGTATTAATAAAAATTCAATAGGTCTGAGAAAAAAAAACATCGAGAACTTGGTAAGGTCTAAACAACTGCCGATTAAGAGTTACAATATGAATATATGGCTAATGTTATTCCCGTAAAACAATTTCTTAATGCTTTCTTTTCATTTTGCCATTATGAAAATTCGCAGAGGGTGAATATCTATATTTCTATATATAAGGTTGTCAAAAAAGTCTTGCGGTCTTTTTATTGAATTTTCAATTGTTCATAAAATTGGTTATAATAATGCGATTTAAGTCAAACCTTCCTGGCCGTCAATCCAGGCTTGGCCACCGTCTGGGCAGCTTCCCCGCTTTTCGACCACGACCGTTTACGCTTCACGTTGTCGTAAGTGACCCACTTTTCATCGCCAGTCAGCGATTCGCATGCATCCATACGGCCAAAAATGTTTTTTTGCGTCAAGTCGTGTGGCACCCATACATCGAGCTTCTTTTTCAATCCAAGCTTCTTCAAATGGTTTATAACGGTTTGATGACTCATGCCCAGCTCTTGGCCGATGCTACGGCTGCTACTATGCCGGTCTCTTTCGATCAATTCAGCGATTTTATCGCAATTTTCGACAACAGGCCTTCCGGACCGTGGCGCATTTTCGATCACCTCTGCACCAGAACGAAAACGTTGAAATCATCGTTGTGCGGTACTGCACAAATTTTATTGGCAGCATGAGATGTATTTTTGCCTTTATCGTAGTAGTACTGTAAAATATGCCGTATTTTCTCTTTATTTTGCTCCATGTTTGCGACGCTATAACTCACGAACGACTATAAGCAAACAACAATTAATCAAACACGTGTTAGTACGTGAAAAGAGCTTTCCAAAAAGCTCTAGCGTGAACCGATGCGACGAATACAACTAGAACTACGCGCTTGCAAAGACAAGCTTGCGGAAATACCGCAAGACTTTTATGACAACCTAATATATATATAATATGAGTTTAGCGTCAATTAGACTGAGAAAAAAAAATCGAGTATTTCGCAAGGGCTCAAAATCCACGGCTTTTTAATAAAAAAAAATTATTCGATGCAATAAGCACATAATTTTTTTTTCTGACAATATTTGTTTATTTGTTCTATAAAAATTATAAATTTTTGTATGTTGTATGGCCGTCAGCTTATAGGTTTTACAAGGGGATCAACGTGTAACCACTTCTTGTTTGGTACGCGCGGTAATTGTGATACACTACTGGAAGTTGCGACTATACTCTCCCCGTGAGGGCAGCTGGAAGCAGGTCCTTGGTAAGGTCATGTCTCTGCCTTGGATGCTGCAAACTGTGACTATCAATAAATGCAGCAAGCTTCAAAGACTAGCATGCTTATCTCTCTCTGGAGCGATGCGTCCTGTCTGATAGCTGTCATGGAGTCAGTCCTTGGACTCACACCACTGCATATTTTCATCAAAAAGTCAGCCATGCAGAGTACATACTACCTATCGAGATACACTGGTCATGCCGCACTTATTGTATTCCCGTCCAGACGTATCGATCTGCTCTGAGATCAGATCTTATGCTCACGGAACTTTTCCACAACAGGAAATTTAGATCTCTTCTCCCTAGTCGGAGAGACTTGGGATGATGGCAGCCCCTGTGGAAACCCCCGATGGCAACAATGGTTCACGGATGGGTCGAAAACTGAGCAGGGTGTAGGTGTTGGAATCGTTAGGCCCAACACCAGAATCTCTACCGCAATGGGCATCTGGCCCAGCGTCTTTTAAGCGGAGATTCGTGCCATAGAGATTTGCGTCCTTAATATCCTTCGCAAGGGAACTAGGGGCGCAAAGTCGTGCTATGTTGAGTGCCTGGACACTCGGGAGTGGATGGTCACGCTATCGCTGACGATCTAGCACGACAGGGTGCCTCCGCCCAGACTACATCTCCTGCGCGGTTTTGTGGTATTGGTTGGCTTACGATCAAAACCATGATAAACAAATGGACTTCAGGAGAACATAGGAGATACTGGTTCTATCTTCCGGGGCTTCGTCAAGCAAAAATGATTGTCAAACCTCTGCATACAATCAAGACAAAAGGTCTTGGCAGAGTGGGCCTAAGGCTCCTGGTAGCTTACCTATCTGGCAACCACACTGTTAGATATCATCTACAGAAAATTGGCCTATCGGACTCTTCAGAGTGCCGGCTCTGTCTAGAAGACGATGAAACTACCAGGCATATTCTCTGTGACTGCCCAGCGCTGGTATGGGACAGAGTCTGGATTAGTCCCTTCCATTTCAGGTCAACACCAACAAAAGACGTACTGCTATTCATGAGGAAAGCGAAAAGTCTTTTGTTTTAGCCTTAGGGAATGGTACAAAAGACCTTTTGGTCGCAGTGCCCCACCTCTCTGTGTGGTACCCTTTTCGGAAAAAAAAAAATTTTTTTTTTAAATATAATTTTAGGAAGAGCTCTCATAAAGCAATTTGAAAATCATTTGCATTAAATATTCATTACCAAATTGCTAAGTTTGAAGGTATTTATTTTAAGTGTAAGGAAAATGTGAAATATATATATTAATTAATTTATTTCTACAGTCAAATTATTTTCCTTTAAGCAAGCGTTTAACTTGGTTAAAGGGCACCAAAATATATTATGCGGGAATGGCAAGGAATCAAATAAAATCAGCTACAAACATTTCAAGTATAACATTTGTGCTCCCTGCGTATACGTAATTTTTTAGTGTTTCTAATTTTTTTATCTTCACTTTTTTCTTAAATATCTTATCTTGGCAATGTTTTTGCTACTTTTATAACAACCTTAAAGTGCTCAGTATTATTTTGTTGGATTCGGTTGATCACTTTCAATGCTTTATTTCTCCAGTGGACTAAACCGTAAAATTTTTGGAAAATCGTCGAGAAATGCTTTTAAGATATCATTTTTTGTTTTATTATAAAATGCTCAGGTGGACGCTTCAAATTTGCAAAATATTTTTAATGCTTAATTTAATTGCCTATATAAGGCTGACTTACGTATAATAATAATATATTTTCGATATCATAACTCTTGGGTAATTTGGAAAAAGAGCTAAAACTTGGTGAAGGCATTCAATTTGCAAGAGATTTTGTATCGATCTGCCAACATCAAAATTTTTGTCAAGTATAAAGCTATATTACGTATACGTAGTTTTATTTTAAACTAATATTTTTTGATGGCGCACTCGTAATAAAAAAAATGTATAGATTAAAATATATATTTGAAATATTATTAATAGTAAAATATATATTAAATAAAATAAAAGTTTGTTTTTTGCCATCAAAGGAAATATATTTGTTGAGGAATAAATTAAGAAATTTGTGTTTTTAAATGTTACTATTTCGAGTTTATGATCGAACTATTCGGCTAAACTAGCTACCTGTTAAGTCAGGAATAATTTAAACAAAATCTGAAAATGTTTCGATTTTATATTGTCGCAAGTAATTTACTTTACGGTGTATGCTAAAAATCACAGGAAAAACTGTTTATTAATTTAGTGAGAATAAAGTGAAGAAATCTGATATTTTAAATGTTACCATTTTATATTGTCACAAGTAATTTTCTTTATAGTGCAACCTAAAAGCTTAAAACTTCTGAGCTCTTTTTGTTGTCTCCCCACACTATGACCATGATGGCATGACTGAACTGAAACTTTTCCAAAAACCAACAAAAAGTGTTAATGACTTGTTTAAAATCACACCTCAAAGAATATTTGATATAGTTATGCGAAAGTTACATTTTGCTCTCCGAATTTTGCATAGTTCTTAATTTCTGAGAACAACAAGAAAACATTTCATAATAAATTTAATAAACAAATATAAAAGCTATTACTTATATTCAATAATAATAGCAGCATATTTTTCCAAATTTACTTAAACTCTTTCATCCACTCGAAGTTATGTTTTTCTAATATTAAGTTGAGTTTCAGTTTCCTGCTGTCTTTATTTAAACAATCAGCTAGTTGTTGCTCAAAAGTTTTGAATATTTCAGAGTTGTCATCAAAAAATTTGTATTTATGGAATTATTGCACATCAGATGTGCACATTGCAATACAACTACAATAAGAATATTCGCTCAAAGAAAATTTTCATATTTTTTCCCAAAACTTGGCAACAGATGTTTGGTCAAGCTTGATAATAATAACTCGCTTAGCATTTGAACTACATTTTTAGTCGATCTATCGATGCTTAACTTAACCGCCCATTTAAGGCTGCATTACGTATACGTAATTTTTATTAAAAGTCTCGTAATTTTGGGCCTACGCTAAATTGAGCTTGTACAGAGCGCAAACTTGTTGGATTCATAAAATTAGCAAGAGATTTGTTATCTATCTGGCAACGCCAAAACATTTCTCAAAGATAAGGCCATATTACGTATACGTAATTTGATTTTAAAAGGAATATTATCTGGCTTTTTCGCTCAATCGTCACCAAAATCAATCACGATCAAGAGCTAGTTCCAAAGTCCACAGTACACTTCTTGTACTAATACATTTCGTTCCATTATTAGTATTACTTGCTACTCCCCCTCTAGTAATGAGTACCCAAAAGTCGGTCATGACCGACTTTACCTTCCGTACGCAATATGAATATAAGTTTAAGTGTGTTCGCTTATAATATAACTTAATGCAGTTTTTAATGCTACTCAATTCATTTTGGCATTGTAGTTTTAAGTGCTGCAGTTGAAGGAAGCCAGCCCAGCCCTGAAGGAAGAACTCTTCGCATAAAGCGCCGCAAAGTATGCTGCGTATAATAATAAGTGAAACGAGAGAAAAGTTTTGCTCACGTACAATTTGCATACGATTGGGGTCAGTTCGCCCATAGAACTGGCTCTGCCGAAAACTATTTACCCAAACAAACACTTAAGTAAATAAACAAGTAAATGCAACAACTGCAACACTTGCAACAAAAGCCGAAAAGTCGTTGCAAAGACAAAACCAACTTCGCAAAGCAACTTGGTAGAGCTCCCCAAAGTAAGCAATTTATTCTATAATCGCATTATGCATAATAATCTTGGTTTGTTAGTTTATTAACCGCAGCACACACACACACAAACACACACACATAGACAGAGACTCTTTCTTTTGATTATATAGAATAATATATATGTATATGTACTTTATTTTTACAGATAAAGCTATTTTTGAGGTTTGCCAAATTTCTGGTATTAAAAGTTTATGCATTTTGTAAACTTGTGCAAGTTGCTTGCAATTAAAGTGAATTTACTGGGCTGTTAATGAGGGCTGCTCTGGGTTTTGTTTTAAGGAAGATTTTTGAAAATTTTATTTGTCGGAGCAGCTGCTTTCAACACTTTTCGTCAAGTTGACGGGATGAATTCACGGTACTGTAGGCTTGGAAAAATAAAATTGAAAACAATTTACTATTTGATTAAATAATTTTGTATATCTTCCTCAAATTAATTTATGGGTATACCTTTCTTTTATTAGGATAACTTTATTAGGCTTTCGAACTATATCCTATAAGCTTTAACAATATCCCACTTTCCTCTTATATTAAGACCTGGGTCTAAGACCTAAGATATGACCTTGATTAATTTTTATATGAGCCTAATAAGCAACCACAGGTTGACCTTAATTGAAACATTCACCCTATCCCTCTATCCTGTGGAACCAACTACTATCAACAGTCTACCACTGATTTAAGACCGCACCAAAAATTTGTTTATTAAGACACATGTGAGCCTAAGGGATCAATAATAAACTACGCAGCACTCCAGGGGGAGACGGAGATTCTGGCAAAGCGTCACGAGACACAATAATCCTATAAAAAACCGTCAAAAATATTCCCTTATTGTTACACAAGGGGAAATGAGGGGAGATCTATTTTGACGAAAATCAACGTCATGTAATTTATGGATGATCCCTTACAAATAACCTAACGTTGAATTTTCTTAAGATCCACCCAATGATATTTATCCCTAATACAACTATTTTATTCCTCTGACCCTCCCCAATCTCTTTTAGCTAAACTAAACAAAAACTCATATCGAATTAATTAGAGATATGATCGTGACGGACTTCCTTTGGGCTTTGTTAAAATTGGGGAATATTTTACTTTCTCAGAGATCCGAATTTGCTGTAGACCTCCGAAGGTTTTGTGACAAGAAAGCACTTAAAGGAAAAACATTTCGGGTTGGAGCACAACAGGCGATATAAGAAATCCTTTAAAATTTCCGAATGGGTGAATAAACTTTTTCTCGCAAATTTTATGATGGCAAATGATTTCCTTTTCCGTTTCTATATATACTGAATATGGACTTTTCCCAAAAACACGAATTTGCTGAGAATTCCTAAAGATTTCTTACAAAATAGTAGTTGAAGATAAAAAATTTAGAGTTGGATTGAAACATGCGATATAGTATTAAAAAACCGTGATTGGAAAGAAACCCTTTAAATTTTCCGGATGGCTTAATGAACTTTTGTTTCGTAAAGTCCATGATGGCGGATGATTCCTTTTCCGTGTCTATATATACTGAATATGGCCCTTTCCCAGATACCTCAATTTGTTGAGGAGCTCCGAATATTTTGTTACAAAATAGTAGTTGAAGGAAAAAAATTTTTAATTGGATCGGAACAGTTGATATATATTAAAAGACAGTAACAAACTTTAAATCTTATTTAAGGCCTTTGTAAAACTAATATAACACTCAGTATATTTGATTATAATTGCATTTAAGTGGAGGTTTGAAAGCTAAATATTCATAGAATATGTATAAGAAATGATTTTTCGATGCGATAGATATTTATAGAAATAGAATAACAGTCAAATAATACAAAAACGAATTTAAAACGCGCGCGAATTTAGTGGCGTTTTACAGGCAGCTAAGTCGCGCGCGTTTTAAACGCGTTTTTCTCGGAACCGAGTTTTTCATCAGAATTTCAAGCAAATTCTATTGTTCCGATTCCCTTTATTTAAAGCATGTTTGAAAGGATATAATTGTATATATTGTATCGCTTACACTAAAAATATCCATAAAAAATTGTTAAATTGTTATTTTTAAACAAAGTCAAATCACAATGAAAATGAAAAAACTAAGATTTTTTCAAACATCCACATTTAATTAATTTTCAATAAATAAAAATATGATCAATAAACAAAAAACTTTTTTCATTGCTTTTCACTAGAAGAGGCTGGAGAACTGTAACTCGGGGAAGATTTAGTGCGTTCAGAGGCAGACAAGAGACGTTATTTTCAGCCGCCATTTTGAATTTTGCCGATATAAAAATGTCCATTTATTGTACAATAAAAATTGCATTAAACAATTTCTATACTTTTTCATAATGCCGCAAAAAATTCCCAAACTTCACCTTCGCTTTGGCCACATTAAGACGAACCTCCCCTTAACTTGGACAAATCTAAGCATTCATGACTTAGGACAAAGTATCCAGGAACAAAACCTTAGCCCAAATAATTTTTTAAAAGTAATGCCGATTGATTAAAAGTTGAAAAAATAAGTTCTGAAAGTTTTGCACGAGAAACTTAAACAAAATGTGTTTTATTTGACGGTACTGGTTCAGCTATTGGTTGGAACCTATATGAAATAGCAAACCCATTTTGATTAACCTTCAGACAGATCATTATAAAATACATAAAATCACAGTTGGTTGAAAATTGTTCCACTATATCATATAGCTGAAAAACAAAATTTAACATGGTAATTCTTGTATAATTTTTTAGGTTCTAGACGTTAAACATAATGTGTTTTAAATGATATAATGGTTAATTTATTATAAAAAGGCTATATGAAGTAGTAGACCAATTTTGATCAATCTTCACACAAATGTGTAGATTAGTAAAAAATGCATTAAACACAGTTGGATAAAAAATGTTCCACTATTGCATATAGCTGCCATGCAAAGTTGAACCAGGTGCAGAAACCAGTACAGGTACGTTTTCTGCGCAGCCCTCCCTCGCTGTTCTTTACGGCACATAGGAAAATTCTTTGCACGATGATGCTAAGCTCAAAAGCTTTATTTAATAAAACAAATTTTATATGACGATACTGGTTCAATCTTTGTATGGAAGTTATATGAAATAGAAGACCAATTCTGCTCACACTTCACACAAATGTGTAGATAAATAATTTGCATGAAAACACAGCTTAATCAAATTTGTTCCACTTTTTCATATAGCGGCCATACAAAGTTGAGCCAATTCCGCACAAGGTATAGTATAGTATAGTTGAGATACTATAGATGGCACTTTCGATAGTATCGATATATCGATATATGTTTGTATCCAAAAAATATTTAAGACAAATCATTGGACACGAAATTGGCAACATGTCAAAAGAATACAAAACCAATGATAACACATCGAACCATTTTGACCATCCGACGATTATATTAGAGTTACCAAATCCGATGGGCACCATAACAAATAGTTAAAGTCAAATTTTTATAAAATTCTTCCCATAAAAAGCAAAAATCAATGCCGCATTAGCCTTAATGATTGCCACAGACGTCCAGCACTTCCGGTAAAAGCCAAAAGGCTTCCGAAATTTCGAATTTCATAAAATATGTCCTACAAAAAACAGAAAAAAATTATCTCTTCAAATTAAGTAGCTGCAATATTTGGCTTTCACCTTATTTGGGCAGTCAAAACTTAAACCAAGTGATACCATATTCAAAAAACCATTATAAAAACTATTTTATTAAAAATGCTTGATCTCTCTCTTTTGCCCAGTCTTGATGTTTCTTCAATGGAATTGAAAATCTAAGAGTCTGGTGGAATAACAAGTTAATGTCATTTTCAATATCTCATTTGAAATATAACTCGCCAATAATAGAAACCAAAAATATAATAAACTAGAAAATGCATAAAATCTATTGCTTATTTTAAAGAAAGAAAATAAATGTTAAATGATTTCACTAAAAACAAAATGCAGCTTGTATAGCGCTGTCTGTTTGAAGCAGTTGGGAATTATTAGCCAGTTAAAATAGAAACCAAGATACATATCCATTTGGAAGCTTAGTGTAAACAATTAAAAATGTTACCTTTAGGGATCCGACTGTGTTCGACTACAAAACTTACTTGACAAATATTTAGGCACTCTTGTCAGTTCTATTGAAAGTGAGAAAATGGATGTTCAATAGAAAGGGCCTAATAGTTCCGGACTGGAACCTACAAATGTGGACATGTTGCTCCTGTGCCACAAAAACAAGCTACTTGAAAGATAATTTTTTATTTTTATTTTTTTTAATTGTTGCATGGAGAAAAAAAATCCTAGAGGATTCATCCGATAACAGTTTCTGACCGATTTTTGGAATCCTCGAACTTATAATACTGCTTTAAAGACGAGTCTAGCCAGGATTTCGATAGAGAGTAGTATGTCCGATGAACATTAGCTGATGATATAATCAAATTAGCCTAAAAGACGAACCTAGAAAATAAACCCTATAGGAAGGTGCATACGATAGTTAGTTCTGACCGATTTTTGAAATCTTCGAACTTATAATACTGCTTTCCAAGTAGAATAGCATATCCGATGAACATTAGCCGGAAGATATAATCAAATGAGATGGGTAATAGAAAAATTTTTAAGGATTTTTTTGTAACTATTATAATTTTCCTCACTTGCTCTGTTATACGAGGGTGGATTGATAAGTTTCCGGCCTGACCAAGAGATGGCGCCACTAGGTCTACCTTGAGGCGGCGTTCTAAGTACCATCCTTAGATAGCTTGTAGCTATAGTTTCAGCCCGATCGCCATGTTAGTTTAGATTTGAGAGCACACTGAACAATACGCCTCTGTGTTTCTCTTGAAAATGGAAATTCGAAAAAACATTTCTACCGCCAATTTGACGTTGTATAAACGTAATCCAAGCGAATTTTTGCGTCGATTCATAACCGTTGACGAAACTTGGAGCCACCACTACACTCCTGAAACCAAAGAACAGTCTAAACAGTGAATTGGACCAGGGGAACCAACTCCAAAGAAGACAAAAACTATTTTTTCAGCGAACAAGGTTATGGCTACTGTTTTTTGGGATGCAAGAGGTATTATATACATTGATTACCTTGAAAAGGGTAAAACTATCACTGGTCAATACTACGCAGACTTATTGCAACGTTTGAGCCACAAGGTGAAAATTAAACGACCTCATCTGGTGAAGAAAGAATCTTGTTGCATCACGATAACGTACCAGCGCACAATTCAATCGTTGCGATGGCTAAAATCAACGATCTGGAGTTTGAATTGATGCCGCACCCTCCCTACACTCCAGACCTAGCCCCGAGTGACTATTATCTGTTTCCTAACCTCAAAAAAAGGCTTGGCGGTAAGAGATTTGCGGACAATGAAGAAGTAATCGAAGCTGTAGATGGGTATTTTGAGGAGCTTGACGAATCAGTCTATAAAGATGGCATTACTAGACTAGAAATGTATCAGCCTTGGAGGAGATTATGTTGAGAAATAAAAAAAAAAATTTTTTAAAACGTGTTTTTCTTGGTCAGGCCGGAAACTTATCAATCCACCCTCGTACTTTGTTGGGATGTGCCCTTTTCTGTGCCATATTGCACTTTGTTAGATATAACTATTGATAGTATCGATAGTTCTAACTATCAAAGTCTGTCTTAAGTACCGAGTGATGGCACCATCTATATTATCTCATCTCTCTAAGGTATAGCGAATTAAAAGTGATCAGAGTAGCCTTTTTTAACTACATATGCAGACTTTATAGTATATAAATACATAGGCCTGCATACATCAGCATGCATCTATCTGTGTATTGGTGTATCTGTGTTAGCCTACTTATATGCTTATTGTGCGCACAAAATGGTGTGGCATCTGCTGTGTCTGTTGGGTTATTTTCGCTTGATTGCATGCAATTTGCCGCCTGCTAATGTCAGTTTCACCAACAACAAGCTACCTGATGACGTAGGCAACGAAATGAGCAATCTGCTCTTCCAGCAGTAGCTGAGCACTCAACATTATCTGCAATTTACCTGACTTTCATCAACCATCCGCTTACTCACTCTCTGGCTGGCTGTTTTTCTCTCTACGCTCTTCTTGTTTATTCATAGAGAGCCACGGCTCATTGCTCTTTGCAATTTGTTTTTAACTTTCTTTATAGCTGTAGTTAGTTAGGTGTAAAATAAAAAGAAAGAGAACAAAACTAAGCAAGCTGAGTCAAAGTTTGCATACTCTTGCAGTGTGTGGCAGTGGCAGTGTGTAAAGTGTGACCGTTTTGCGCTACGTTTTATTTTTAACAAACAGAGAGTTCAGCCTTTGACAGTGTCTGTTTCTCTTTCTTCCATGAAAATTCAGCCCATGTTGTACCTGAGTAGAAAAAGAGCTTAAATTAAAGCCAAAAAAAGGCATATTTTTAGTCACTACCTTAAAATATTATTTTTAGCTTCTATCTATAAAAAAGTTGATGACAGCATTATCTACAGCACGTCTTGTTTGTGAGTTGAGCTACCTTAACCTAGCAATTTTTATTCAATAAACCTACAAAACGTGTCTAGCATAACGCCTTTTTTTGACATGAAAAGATTTCACTCAACCTTATATACCCTTTGCAAGAGCATAATAAATAATAAAATAGAACAAGAAAAAAAAATCAAGTCGCGCTTACGCTTGATTACATTTGCCGCTGTAAACAAATTTTTCAACAGCATCAACGACACCTCTCCAAAGACTGTCTGTCTGTCTGACTGACTGACAATCATCTCGCCCCCGAGTCATCTGTACGCTGTCAACTGTCGTCTGTCTTCGGTCTGACATCAACTTTATAAATTCGCTGCAAATGTTTTCTTACACAAAATAATTTCATTTTCAATTTGCTCACTTTATCAGCAAGACGCTCGGTAATTTGCCTTAAATTCTAAATTAAATCGAGACAACTTGTACAACACCGTACAAGTGAGATTCGTGTTGGAGTCAGGAGCATAAATTTTGAAAATTTAAGCTCTCTCCAACATTGTGGCGACACAAAACATTTCCTGGTCAGCTGCGGCGCGCGGGTGCAGAAGACCCTGTGTGTAATAGAATTTTCACTACACCAAATTTATGGCATTTTTAGTATAACAAAAAAAAAATAATATTTTTTATTTGCATAAGCGCATAAAAATGCTAACACAACATCATGTGCTGGATGGTGTTTGCAGCAAGCAGCGACAATGGGGCAACACCAGCAGTTGCACAGTGGGCCCAAAGTCAACAAGTTGGCAGGCCTAGGCAAATTTTAAGCTGCCTTTTGGTGTGCAACTTTATTAAAAAATGATTGACAAAAAAATTAATTGGCAGCACTTTAAGCTGTTTTTCGGTGGCAGTTCAATACAGCTAAATATAAGGTGATTTATATAAGTGTAAATATGAAATTTAAAAAAAAACATTTTAATAAGGAACACAGTGTCAAAAGTTAATAAGTTGGCAGGCCTAGGCAAATTTAAAGCTGCTTTTTCGCATACAATTAAAAGAAAATAATATAATAGGACTTGTAAAACTAATTGGCAGCACTTTAAGCGGCAGCTAGTATAGGCATCACTTTAAGCGGTTTTTGGTGGCAGCTTAAGCTACTCATTGGCTGCACTTTAAGCCGCTCATTTGCAGCATTTTAAGCTGCTTTTCGGTAGAATTATAAGCTGCTCATTGTGAACACTTTACGCTGCTAATTGGCAGCACTTTAAGGTGCTTTTTGGTACCATTATTGTTTGCAGCTACTTATAGGGCGAATTACTATATTAAGTAATTTTTTTGTATGCATATTATAAATAAGTATTGGCAGCAATGGCAGTACTTTAAGCAGCTCATTGGCAGCACTTTAAGCTGTTTAAAGAAGTTCTTTAAGCTGCTCATTGGCTGCACTTTAAGCTCGTGCTATTAGTTGCAGCTTAGGGTATATCAATTTTTTTTCGGTATAAAGGTACTGAGCCTCTTTGATTCTTTGGGTCATTTAAATTATTTTTTTCGAAATAGGTTATTATTAAAATGTTCAAATATCGACTTAGACTTTTCATTTACAAGGCCAAAAAACGTTTTTTTTTTATTCAAATGTGTATTTAGAAGTTTTTGGGATCGAGGAATCGCCTCAGACTTTCAATTTACAAGGCAAAAAAAAGTTATTTTCCTTATAGCCAAAATGTTTTGGGGTCGAGAAATCCATTTTTGAAAATTTTTTTTGTTATGAGCGCCGCTAGAGGGCGCTTCTCGTAACACTATTAGGTGTGAATTGGTAACCTTTTAATCTGCTCATTGGCAGCACTTTAAGCTGTTTTTGGTAGCACTGTAAGCTGCTTGCTGGCCACACTTTAAGCTGGTGCTGGTGGTTCCAGCTTAAGGTGGTTTAATTTTTTTTTCGGTATAAAGGCACTCAGCGATTTTGATTGACCCAACGTCATTCCAAATAATTTTTTCAAAATAATTTGTTTTATCAAAATGTTCAAAAATCGACTTAGATTATTTATTTACAAGGCCAAAACATTTTTTTTATACTTAGAAGTTTTTGGTATCGAGGAAACAAGAGAACAATTTTGTAAATTTTTTATTTTTGTCTTGGACGCCGCTAGAGGGCGCTTTAGTGTTTTTGATTTTTTAATGTTTTCCTTTTGTAAAAATGTTAGGAAAGTCGACGAATTTTTCACTTTTTCATATTTTCAAGCACTCTAATAAATTTGTTCGATTTTTGCAAAATATTGTCAATTTAAAAAAAATCAAATAAAATCCAAACAATAATCAAAAAGCGCCCTCTGGCGGCACAGCTATATATAGGGCTTTATTTCTTATAAGCAAATTATTTTTTATGAATTTGAAATAAGTAATATAATGAAATTTCCAGGAAAAATTTTTAATAGGAAATTTCCAGGAAAAATTATTAATAGGAAATTTTGTAAATTAAGGGCACACTTCCCTGAATTTGGGCAAAAATAAGGCAAAGTTTATATTTTTTTTTTTGTGGCACAATGAAAAGGTGCACTAACTTCCAGTTTTGATGATTATATTCGTTTATTATTCAAGAATTGACAAAAGTAAAAAATTGAGGAAATTCAATATTCGTCGTATTGGAAAATTCTTTTACACCTGTTCGGAGCAGCAGCCAATGAACAGCAAATTAACACATAGTATAAAAATCTTATATTTAACATAAATGATGTGCCCTGCGTGGCCAGCCCATAATTTCAATATTTAGCTTTAACTGTAATCGTCTCTTTGCACCATCCATTTAAACTGATCTTCGCCGCAGGCATAAGCTTTTGCCATCTCTAAAACAAGTTGATAACGATAATTTGGCCTTACACAACACTGAAACACAGTGGCTGCAACATGGCGGCGTTGTGGTACAGTCGCATACCAGCAGCAGCATCAGCAGTCGCATACCAACAGCAACAACACCAACACTACACAACAACCACAACTACACAAAAACATATAATCACTAAACACAAATTATACTCACATTAAATCAAACATAAAACTATTCTCAATACAATACAATATAAACAAAACAAAACTAAATTCACGGGCATAATAATAAACATATAAATATAAGTTAAACAAAACGCGTACTTTTTATTTTAATTTTATAACGCGTTTTAAGTTGCTGAAAAAGCTCAGCAGCTCCCAACATTTGGAGGCCCCGACGAGATATTACCTGTGAAGTTTAGTTTTCTAATTTGTTTATAAGAATTTGTTCAAACATTAAACAAATTGTTGCATAAAATAACATTTTAAAGTTGTGCGTTTAACATTACATAGCATTATCATTGCGTACATACATTCGTGCATATGCATATATAAGATCCGTAATTTTTCGCATTTGCTTTTGTGGTCGCGTTTACATACAGTAGCAATAAAAAGTATTCGCCCTTCTGCATAGAAAATTCGCTAACGCGCGTGGTGTTGAACTTTTCGTTAACAGTGTATGTGCAATTGCTCAAGAAAACGTGTAATTTCGCCAAAATTTGGTACAGTTGAGCATTAAGCGGTACTTAACAAATACAGTGCTCATTGTGCAACGGATTTTATACAAGCATAACCTCATCTTTTAGTTGTGAATTTCTTTGAACATTACAAAATGTCGTCTAATGAAACTCCAGTTATTGAAGAGCTCAATAATGTTCCTCAAAGCAATGACCAAATACAAATAGACCGCGTTTCATTTCTCAAATTAAAGACGGCAGCTGTTTTCGACCGACTTGAGTGTCTATCTAAGGAGATGGATTCAGACAAAATACATGGCATGGATGAATACGAATTAAAAGATCTTCTGGAATTGCTAAACAAGCTAGACGCAAATTTCACTAAGGCGCATACAGGTCTGGAAGAGCTTAATTTTGATTCCATTTTCAGTAACCTACCAGGAAAATTTGACACCGTTTTATCGCATTTAAGAACCAGTGTGCAACGAGAGATTGGCAAGCACAGTCCGCCTCAGCATTGCTCCACGTTTCGGCTGAACTCAAATGAGACACAGTCTATCGTCGTTATGGCAAACAGATCGCGCTTACCACAACTAGAGCTTCCAAAATTCAGTGGCGCTTATACTGAGTGGGCAAATTTTCACTCAATGTTTACTGCAGTCATCGACAAGGAGGGCGAGCTAACATCCATTGAAAAATTGCAGCACTTGCGTTCGTGTTTAAGTGGAACGGCTTTGGACACTATACAATCTTTGGAAATAAGCGAAGCTAATTATAATATCGCATTAGACATTCTCAAAAAACGTTTTGATAACAAGCGTCTTATTTTGCAGGCACACGTCAGAAAGGTATTTGAGCTGGATAAAGCAGATGCGTCGGCAGGCAAATTACGAGAGCTGACTGATAAAGTCACTGCACATCTGCGCGCATTGCAATCTTTGGCATCAACGGAGGAAATAGCTAACTGCTTTATAGTCCAAGTAGTCCTTCAAAAGGTCGATAAAGCTACTCAGGCTAAATGGGAGGAGAGTTCATCGATCCACGAGCTGCCATCCTGGGATAAATTCTCCGCCTTTTTGGAAAAACTCTGCAGAACCTTGGAAAATGTTGAACATGCAACACAATCTATTCAGGTTGGCTCAAAGACCGTGAGTACACACAAAAGAAATAGTTTTGTTGCTTCAAGCGCACAAGAAAGTGGTTGCACATTTTGCAAGGAGACCAACCACAGAATTTATCATTGTCAACGTTTTACTACACTTTCGCCAAATGCTCGTCTAAAGGAGGCCAAGGAACTTCAGCTTTGCCTTAATTGCTTGAGAAAGGGGCATCAGCAAAGAGAATGCAAATCTAGCTCAATGGTTGCAATGTCGCCCGATTCGCCAAAAGTCCTTCTATCTCAAAACCCTTCTGACGTTGTGTTCTTAGCAACTGCAATAATCCTTATAAAAAACAGAGCTGGTGCATTTGTCCCATGTCGTGCACTTTTGGACTCCGGCTCTCAGCTACACTTCATTACAACTCGCTTCGCTAATCAATTGCAACTTCGTAAAACAAAATCCCTAGCAACTGTCTCTGGCATCGGGGATTGTAACTTCGCAACAGATAAACACTCGGTTCAACTTGTATTAAAATCTCGAATTTCAAATTTCTCAACATGCATTACTGCGGTAATTGCCAAAATGATCACCGACAATCAACCTGGCCTTTCAGTTAATGCTGATGCTTGGAGCATTCCAGCAAACATACAACTGGCCGATCCCACCTTCAACTTACCACAACGCATTGACCTACTCATCGGCGCAGGACTATTTTACGAGTTACTTTGCGTAGGTCAAATCAAGCTAGCTTCAGGACTGCCCATATTACAGAAAACTCATTTCGGCTGGATCGTATCCGGCGGTGGCCATCAGGCACCAAAACTTTCGTCGCTCATCATCAACCAAAAGTCCTCGGACGCATACCATCCTGGCACTCGGCTGGACGAATTGGTACGTCGCTTTTGGGAAATAGAGCACCCATTCGAATCGATATCAAAGGTGACACAAGAGGAACTCGATTGCGAGGCCCACTTTCAACAGAATGTGCAGCGCCTACCCTCTGGCGAATACTCGGTTCGCCTTCCTTTGAAGTTAGGTCTGGAATCTTTAGGCGATTCATTCATACAGGCAAAACGACGATTTGAAAATCTCGAACGCAAACTGGGCCGCAATCCTGAGCTCAAGGCAAAATATTGTGCTTTCATTAGGGAGTATATCGAACTTAACCACATGTCAAAGGTTTCAAGTTCAGCTCTGCATGAATGCAAATATTTCCTGCCACATCACTGTGTCTTCAAGGAGGACAGTACAACAACTAAGCTGAGAGTCGTATTCGACGGCTCTGCAGCAACAACTTCAGGCTTATCGTTGAATGAGCTACTAATGGCAGGGCCCACAATTCAGCCCAAGCTTTTCCATACCCTGATTCGTTTTCGCTTTTTTCCAATTGCCATTACAGCAGATATCTGCAAAATGTACAGATGCGTGAAGGTCGCAGCACCTGATAATATGTTACAATGCATACTATGGCGAGACACATCTGAAGATGACATTCAAATCTACAAATTGGACACAGTCACGTATGGTACTAAACCTGCAGCGTTCCTAGCCGTTCGTGCGATGCAACAGCTCGCCATTGATGAGCGATCTTTATATCCAATCGGCTCGCAAATTGTCTTACGAGATTTTTATGTAGATGACATGCTAGCTGGAGGCAACACTTTGGATGAAGTTAATGAAATAATCAGTCAAACTACTAAACTACTCTCTCGAGGAAATTTCCAATTACGGAAGTGGTGCTCTAATAAAGCAGAGGTTTTATATGATGTACCAGATTCCGAACGGGAAAAATTCGTCAAATTCGATGACAGCAGCGATGTCACCAAAGCTCTTGGTCTTGTATGGGACCCACTTAAAGATAACCTTATATTTTCTTACTCGCCTCAGCGCAGCGCTCTTAAGCACACTAAACGCTCAGTTTTAGCAGCTATAGCTCAGTGCTACGATCCTCTTGGATTAATTGGTCCTACCTTGACAAGAGCAAAAATTATAATGCAGCGCATGTGGAGGGACAAGCTGGAGTGGGATGAAAGCTTGCCTCAATCGTTAAACACCGCCTGGTCCGCATTTTGCGAGGACTTTGAAGACGTGAAACACATCGCATTCCCTCGGTATACCCTTCATCCTGATGCTGCAGTCGAAATACATGGGTTTTGCGATGCCAGCCTCGAAGCTTATGGTGCATGTGTCTATGCTCGCTCACATAAAGACAATGAGGTCCAAGTCCATCTCTTATGTTCAAAATCTCGCGTAGCCCCTCTGAAAACCCTCACAGTGCCTAAGTTGGAGCTTTGTGCGGCAGCATTGCTTGCTCAATTGTCATGCGAAATTATAAGAACCATACCATCTGACTGTAAATTTCATTGCTGGTCAGACTCATCAGTGGTTCTAGCCTGGTTACAAGAAGAATCATCTAAATTCAACGTGTTCGTCGCAAACCGTATTAGTGCCATACAGCAGCTGACAGAAAATATGGAGTGGCACTACGTACCTACACTTTTAAATCCAGCCGATATGTTGTCAAAGGGAGCTGCTCCGCGAGAACTCTTGAAATCTTCGCTTTGGATGAATGGCCCTTCGTTTCTGCAAGGTGAAAAAATTGGTTGGCCTAAACAGCTTGCAAAACCAACCAAAATTCCCGAGATACGACAAAAGGTTATGCTTATTTCCTCTGAGTGCAATGACATATCACTTTCCTTCAAGTACATTAATTCATTTGGTACGATGCAACGCATATTTGGATACGTACACAAATTCATCACATGCAATAAATCCCAGCTAACATCAAATAACATTCAACAGGGAACAAAAATACTTATTCGTATTGTTCAACGAGCTCATCTTCTCCAAGAATATCAATCGCTTCTTAATAAGAAAAATGTTCATTCGTCCAGCAGTATCTTTCCATTGTCCCCATTTCTTGATGATTTGGGACTCATTCGTGTTGGTGGCCGCTTAAAGCATTCAAGTCTCGGCTTTGACGCCCGCCACCCTATAATTCTTCCTAAAGATCATCCACTTACATTCTCCATCATAACACATATGCATCGCAAACAACATCATGCTGGTCCACAAGCACTTCTAGCTTCAATTCGACGTCAATTCTGGCCAATCGGTGGTAGAAAGACTATTGCAAGAGTCTTGCAGAAGTGCATCATATGTTGCAGATCACGCCCTCGCCTTATTGAACATATCATGGCTGACCTACCCAAAGAGCGCGTACTGGCTTCTCGGGCATTTCTGGTGACCGGTGTAGACTATTGCGGTCCCTTTTATTACAAATCAGAAGTACGAAACAAACCACCACAAAAATGTTACGTCAGTATTTTCATCTGTTTTGCAACAAAGGCCGTTTGCATAGAACTTGTAAAGGATCTTTCAACTGCTGCATTCTTGGGCGCACTCAAGCGCTTCGTTGCAACGCGTGGCATACCGATGTGCATTTGGTCCGACAACGCCACCAACTTTGTAGGCGCTAAAAATGAACTAGAAGATCTGCGACGCCTACTCTGCAGCCAAAGGCACCGTGATGAAGTTTTTGCTCACAGTCTCAAAAATGGGTTTGACTGGCGATTCATACCTCCACGCTCTCCGCACTTCGGTGGTTTATGGGAGGCAGCTGTTAAAATGGCAAAGCGGCATTTTTATAGAACTGTTGGCTCATCACTTCTTTGCTACGACGAATTGCGCACCTTGGTGTGTCAAATTTCTGCTATTATTAACTCTCGCCCTCTAGTATCCCTTTCAGAAAATCCATCAGATCTAGACGTGCTGACTCCTGGTCACTTTCTCATTGGCGGACCTCTCACTGCCCTGCCCGAGCCAGACATCACTCATATTGACTGCAACAGGCTTGATCGCTGGCAGCGCATCACACGTGCGCAACAAATTTTTTGGAAGAGATGGAGTGAGGAGTACCTGACTCATCTTCAGCAGCGGGCAAAATGGCGCACTTCGCAGCCAGCTCTTAAAATCAATGACATCGTGTGCATAAAGAATGAAAATCTTCCTCCATTAAAATGGCCGCTTGCACGAGTCACTGAGCTTATATGCGGTTCCGACGGAATCGCTAGAGTGGCCATCCTGCATACTGCCACTGGTGTCACTCGGCGAGCCGTTAATAGGCTGTGCATCCTTCCTGTTGAATCTGTTGAAAGCCCTATTCTTTCAACGGGGAGGAGGATGTTCGGAGCAGCAGCCAATGAACAGCAAATTAACACATAGTATAAAAATCTTATATTTAACATAAATGATGTGCCCTGCGTGGCCAGCCCATAATTTCAATATTTAGCTTTAACTGTAATCGTCTCTTTGCACCATCCATTTAAACTGATCTTCGCCGCAGGCATAAGCTTTTGCCATCTCTAAAACAAGTTGATAACGATAATTTGGCCTTACACAACACTGAAACACAGTGGCTGCAACATGGCGGCGTTGTGGTACAGTCGCATACCAGCAGCAGCATCAGCAGTCGCATACCAACAGCAACAACACCAACACTACACAACAAACACAACTTCACCAAAACATATAATCACTAAACACAAATTATACTCACATTAAATCAAACATAAAACTATTCTCAATACAATACAATATAAACAAAACAAAACTAAATTCACGGGCATAATAATAAACATATAAATATAAGTTAAACAAAACGCGTACTTTTTATTTTAATTTTATAACGCGTTTTAAGTTGCTGAAAAAGCTCAGCAGCTCCCAACAACACCCATATTCTACATTTGTATGATGACAGTGAAATTGACAAAACTGAAGTCTATGTTTAGATCCTTTAACCAGATAAAGAAGAGATGACGCTGAATTTTAGTTAGTTATTGCATTTTATTATATCATCTGATCAGATAAGAAGTAGATGACACTGCTTTTGCTTTGGTCTTCGCTTTTTATCATAGCAGTGACGTCGTATTCTTCGAAGAGTAAAGAAAGATCGAAATTTAGGAAATTTATAATACTCTTTATCAAATCAAATCCATAGATGAAAAGAGATGGCACTGAAATTGTATAGACTAAAGCTTTTTTCACACACCTGACCATCTAAGGAAGAGATGACACAGAACTTTAGTTAGTTATTGCATTTTATTATATCATCTGGTCAGATAAGAAGTAGATGACACTGTTTTTGCGTCATTCATTGCAAAAAATGCAGGGATATCATCTTCTTCGAAGAGTGAAGAAATATTGAAAATTAAAATATTGAAAAAAAATTCATCTGAATAGACAAAAAAGAGATGACAGTAAAATTGCATAGACAGAAGCATATTAACGCGTGGCTTTCATTTTTCAAATGACAAAGAGTACAAAAATGGCCACTTTCGGCGTTCAAAGATTTCTGATTTTGTTCGACCAAAATACAAACTTGCCTGACAGCTTTTTAATTAATAAAAAAATTGGGAAAAAATCTATTCTCTTCAAAACCAAAACCTCTTACAAAGCACACCCAATACAAAAGTGCTCCCCATGCCTAATGTTTTTTAAACAATTATACCTTTAACTCTCATAGATTATGCTCTGACCTTGTGCAACATTTGCAAATTGTTTTGGCTCCCGTGTGCCTAAGAATTCTTTTGTGGCATGCACTGCTGTTGATGCCACGTGAGTGGCATGTCGAATATTTTATATGCACATTTCTTCTATTTTTTCTTCTTTTTGGCTATTCAAATGAGAAACCTAGCCAAACTGAGGCATAAAGTGCAAAAGTTTGGATGGAGTATTTTATATTTTATACAGACGTTTGGCAGTCATTTGCATTTTCAGAAAATGTAATATTTATGGCCCAGATACCCTCCCTATGTGTGTCTGTGCTACTGTCTGACTTGTTTGCTACGGGTTTATCTGTCTGCATATCAAGTTATGCTATTTATACCCTGTACCGTATGGTCCAAGGGTATATTAAGTTTGTGCAAGCCGAAAATGTATGTAACATATAGAAGGAGACGTCGGAGACACCCCAAAGTTACCTAAAATATGATCAGGGTGAATAGAGAAGTCGATATACCCATGTCCGTCTGTCCGTCTGTCCGTCTGTCCGTCTGTCCGTCCGTCTGTCCGTCTGTCCGTCCGTCCGTCCGTGTGAACGCCTAGATCTCAGAGATGGTAAGAGCTAGAGTTACCAAACTTTCACATTAGATCCCATATTATTCCATAGGAGGCAAGTTTATTTTATTTTTTTGATATCGGGGATAAATTATATAGCTCCCATGGGGGTGTTTGAGACGACCTCGAAAAAAAAAAGCGTTTTAGATGAATAATTCGTTTGTTTATGAAGATATCGTAACGAAATTTGGCAATCAAAAGTTTTTTATAGTTCCCAATCACTGTACCAAATTTGATCAAAATCGGTTGACTATATCATATAGCTCCCATAGGACCGATCGGCCAAAATAACTTTTTTAAAGAAAAATTGGCTATATTTCGTTTTTTAATAAAGATATCCTAACCAGATTTGGCGTTTGGAAATTTTTTAGACCACTTAAGCAATGTGCCAAATTTGAACAAAATCGGTGGACTATATCATATAGCTCCCATAGGTCCGATCTTCCAAAACATCGATTTTTTAACAAAATTTGTTGTGTTTCGTTTGTTTGTTAAGATATTGGGACCAAATTTGACATTCGTGAGTATTTCATAGTTCCTAAGCACTGTACCAAATTTAATCCAAATCGTTTGACTAGATCATATAGCTCCCATAGGACCAATCGGTCCAAAAACACGTTTTTTATACAAAATTCTATGTGTTTTGTTTGTTTGTAAAGATATTTGAAATAACTTTGGCGTTCATATCTTTTTTAAGGTATTTAAGCACCGTGTCAAATTTTATTGAAATCGGTTGACTATATCATATAGCTCCCATAGGAACGATCGGTCAAAAAAAAATTTTTGCTTAAAAATTCTTCTGTTTTTGGTTTTTTGTGAAGAAATCGGACTTTATTACAAGCTAGTGGTACAGGGTATCCTAAAGTCGTCCGCGCCCGACTTTACGTCCGCCATTTTTTTTTTTTTATTATATGCATATAAACTTATTTTACTTGTTTTTCATATATTTTTCATTGCACTAAAACATTCATAATCAAATTTGCATGCCCCACTGTCCAAACAAATACAGACCCAACCCACACACATGCAGCTACTTGATAATAACCAAAGTCTTTGGCCATGTGGCCAGTTTTCGGTCTTAACTGAAACAATAAACGAATACTCACACATACACTCACACACACCCATGGCACACACACATACAATGTCGAAAATCATATATGTGAGTTCATTGAATGCATTCTTCCGCACCAAAACATTTTGAACAAAATGCATTTCTAATATGATGCGATAAAAATGCAACAAGATTTCATAAACAATAACTCAGACCAAACTCGATTTTATTAAATTGTTCCAAACGTGACTAGATTGGCTCACGATCACGAAACCAAAAGTTTTGATCCCACAATTTAATCTACCAAATGTTTTTTAAGTGTTGTTTTCGTCCACAAATTGCTTTTGCTTCACAGCTCTAGCAAATATTAGTTTTAAAACTTATTTGGGACATAAATCAGTTGATGCACTAACAGAAGATTGCTTTTCGTTGAGCATATTTTCAGGCTGACAATTATATCTAGTATTATATACTGTTGAGAGTTTCGAATTTATAAATCGATTGGAGCTTGTTAAAATTTTAAAAATTGGAATTACTCTTTGTCAAATCAACAGTTGAAAAAGAGATGACAGTGAAATTGCATAGACTGACGCCTATTGTCACATCCTCTGACAAGATAAAGATGAGATGATACTAAATTTTCGTTAGTTATTGCAGTTTATCATATCATCTGATCAGATAAGTAGTAAATAATACTGTAACATAACATTACATCCGATTAAGAAACGCAGATATGTCATATTTTTTGAACAGCAAAGAAAGATAGAAATTTTTAAAATTAAAATTAGTCTTTCTTAAATCAACAGAAGAGACGAAATAGGGATGACAGTGAAATTTACTTAGAGTGATGCCTACTACCCTGACCATATAAAGATGATATGAAACTGAATTTTTGTAAGTTATGGCATTTAATCATATCATCTGATCAGATAAGAAATATATGACACAGCGTTTGCGTTGTTCTTCGCTGACTAACAAATACAGTAATGTCGTATTCTTCGAACAGTAAAGAAAGAACGAAATTTAGAAAATTTAAAATACTTTTTATCAAATCAAATCCACAGATGAAAAGAGATGACAGTGAAGACTGAAGACTTTTACCACACACCCTGACCATCTCAAGAAGAGATGACACAGAATTTTAGTTAGTTATTGCATTTTATCATATCAACTGATCAGATAAGAAGAAGATGCTACTGTTTTTGCATTAGTCATAACTTATATCATAACATCTGCCTAAAAGAAGCAGAAATTTCATATTGTTTGAACAGTAAAGAAAAAGATGAAACTGAATTTGAGTTATTTATCGTTATTAATAAAATAGTCTGATAAGATACAAAAGATATGTCATTTTATTTGGGGAAATCATCGCTCATTGTCATATAATCTGACAAAAAAATAAGAGATATTATATGCAATAAGAAGCCAAAAAAGAGATAAAACAGGATGTGAGTAATTGTCATATCATCTAATAAATTACTATCCGACTAGATGAGAGAAAGATGACACTGCGTTTGTGTTAACTTTCGATTTTATAGTATTATCTGACTTTAAAAAATAAAGATGTCATTTTCTATGAACAAAAAATATTATAAAAATCGCCTATTTTTATGTCATCTTTTCCGAGAAGAAAGAGGCGGTACTAAATTTCCATAAATTATTGCTTTTTGTCATATCATCTGACTAGAAAAGAAAGAGACATCCTATTTATTCTAGAAAGAGCAGCTTAGAATTTACTATGAAAAGTAAAGAAAGATAAAGACTACATTTTTGTAAACTGCTTATTAACTTATTTTTTGGCAGCACAAATGAGGCTAAACCTAATTTACGTAAACTATCGCTTATTATAATTTCATGTAACACGAAAAGAAATAGGCGACATAAAATTTTTGTAAACAATCGCTTATATACAAACCATCTACCCAAAAATGAGCGAGATGATGCTTGGTTTGTAGTAACTATTGTTTTTTTAATATCATCGAACTCAATAAGGGAAAGATGTCAAAGTCTATGAATATAAAAATATGAGAAGAAGGTGATGTTTCGTATACTACTTCTTTTTATCATCTCATTTTACCCGAGAAGAGGAGAAATTTTGCGTAAGTTAGCAAATTTTTATCATATCAGCTTTTTAGCATATTGTATAACTAGACCAGAATATATGACTCTGGATTTACGTAAAATATCAATAATTATCGACCATTTAACCACATAATGAGTCGTCGTCGCAGACAACAGAATATGAAAGCTATAAGTATAGCTTAATATTTTGAGATGAAGGAGATTTGGCTTTATATTTGAAGAAAACACAAACTTCACTAGAAAACGTTCATCCTAGTCAGCAAACTGTTATAAAAGGAACCAGTTTCAACCTCAATATGGAGACAATATGTTCTTTGTTACTGTTAATACAATTATTATTTGTTATGAGTTAATGCGAGATTTGAAAATATAGGCGTCAAAGAAATAAAAAAAATTCCATCTTCAGGTGCAACTGTTCTTGAGTTAAACTACAAGGAGCTTTCCTACAAGATCTCTGCATAGACCAGCTTTAAGTATTCTAGACACGTTAGGTAAGCCCTGTAGGCTTAGAGATAATGTTACAGATAAAAAAAATATATCGCAAAAAGCAACAATTTTATTGAAATTTTCTGTCTTCCACTCTTGTTCATCGATTCATTAAAGCACCCTAACACATTAAATTTGATCTTTATATAATTTACTATTATACTCACGAAATACAAAGATAACTAGGCTACTTGTATGCCATTTTAACACACAGACATCAAGCCGCTCTCAATAAGATATTTTACTTATACCCTAACAATTTTCAACTTACGCAAAGACTTAAAATTGCTCTGACCCTCTTGAGGGCCTGTCCAAAAGTTGGAGCTCGGGCTAGGGCTGTAAATGATTGCCGGGCATAAACTAATTACTTGAGTTTACAGCACACGTATCTCAAAGATACTACAACAAAAACAACAAACTACAAGACACTCTTAATTTGTTGTTGTACAGCACAACACATCATCAATGCCGGCATTAGCTGGCTATAACCTCTCTGTGTGTGTGTGCTCCATAGGGCTTGATATTTAAGCGGCCATTTTGTGCTTTTGCTGAACCAAAATACACACAGATACGCACTAATACACACACACACACATATATAGTTATGCTCAATTTGCACATAATCGAATTTGAAATTTTATAATCACATGGAGCTTTGAACCACTCAGTGGGTACTTACTGGGCTAGTACTAACTACGCCTGAAAGGGCAGTGACTAAAACAGATACCGAGTTGATGCAGCGTACAGAAATTATATAGATGGTTTTATATAGGGCCCATTAGACCTTTCAGTACGCAATGTGTGTACAGAATTTGAATGAGTGGTGTTTGGGGGACAATTGCCACCACTGCAGTACTAATATTTAGTCTTTTTTAGAACCAACTTGCATACATTGATCTGAATCTACATCAATGACTATATAAGCGCAGTACAGTAAATGAAACTACGCCTTCTTGGTTTTCTTTCATCTTCTGGACAGTAAATGAAACTACGCCTTCTTGGTTTTCTATCGTCTTCTGGACAGTAAATGAAACTATGCCATTTTGGTTTTCTATCATCTTCTGGACAATAACTGAAACTACGCCATCTTGGTATCTATCGCCTTTTTTTTATGATTAGAATTCGATAGAAGAAAAGGAGCACAAATTTCATCGAACTTAGTTGTAAGCTTTAAGATTAGGGGCTAATTAATATTGTGGTAATGCATGTAAAATGGAGAAGAAGATGCTGAAGGTCTTTGAAAGGTTCCTACTATAGTCAGGAGATATTGTCTGTAAAAACGTCGACATCTTAGAGACTATAAGAGCTCAGATAAGATCACTTGAGATAAATATATTATTTGCAGATAAGATTTAAGTCAAAAGCATAAGAAGATTGACGTCATAAAGTTGCTGCGGTGGCGATTAATGTTGGTTCTCATGTCTCTCACTTATGTCGACAAGCTCGGACATTTTGAATGTTCACTTAATTGTTGACAGCTGCTTTGCTTGTAAGTGTTTTGGCTCGTCTTCGATTTTTACCTATTCAAAAAAATGGATCAAAGAACCTGTATCAAACATATCGATTGGCTCATGCCATTCGATTTTTATCAATAATTTGAGCATGGACAAGTCGCCGCGAAATTCGTACCAAAATTGCTATATTTTGACCAAAAACAGCATCGCATGAACATTGCTAATGAGATGTTGGACCCCGTCCGCAACGACCCACATTTGCTCCAGAGTGTCATTACAGGTGTCAAATCGTGGGTTTATGGTTATGACGTGAAAACCAAAGCTCAATCATCTCAATGGAACATGCTGTACGAACCAAGACCGAAAAAAGCGTACCAAGTTCGGTCGAATGCGAAAGTTTTGCTTACAGTTTTCTTCGATTGCAGGGGCGTTGTGCATCATGAGTTCTTGCCACAATAAGGAATATTACCTGCCATAAACGCCCGGATTCGTGGAAAAACAAAAATTGGCTGTTGCACCACGATAACGCCCCTGCTCACACAACGTTATTTGTGCGCGACTTTTTGGCCAAAAACAACACACTTATGATGCCGCAGCCACCGTATTCCCCAGATCTGGCCCTCTGTGCTTTTTCTTGTTCCCTAATATGAAGACGCCTATGAAAGGACGACGCTACGCTAAGATTGACCAGATAAAGACGGCATCGAAGGAGGAGCTGAACAAGATAAAAAAATTATATTTTGATGTGCTTCGAAGATTGGAAAAACCGTTGGCATAAGTGCATAATATCTCATGGGGATTACTATAAAGGGGACAAAATGGATATTCATGAAAAAATAAATAATTTTTGAAAAAACACAAAATTCGCGATGCTTTTTGTGCACACCTCGTATATTAACCGATCGAAAAAGCGTCTGATTAAGGAAAAACTGTAGTATTTAATATGTTTAAAATAACGAATAAAGTATCCGATTTAAG